>OZ026519.1:61600045-61657545 GCA_964019695.1 Loripinus fragilis | reverse complement strand
TGTTGATGTCGATAGTATGTTTGATGGCACTTTGAAGCTGTTTTTGCACAAACAAATCTATCCTGAAATTTACTCAAAACAATTAATTAACTCATATGAAAACAGCTATAAGCAGATAAACAAGTTTCCTAAAGCCCCGGCTCCACTGTGGTTAAAGACAATGTATTATCACTGCGAAAACTGATTACATCAATATATCTGAAAGCCAATCAGAACTCATTCGGTATAATTTAAATTACTCGCAACACAGTATTGAATTTACATCGGATTCTATTAATGTTTTTCGCTCGTGGCTTGAAGATCAAAACGCAATGCGACACATCAAATTGGGCAAACTGCAAACCACAGCACAGCCATGCACATATTTAACGCTTTCAGTGACACGACCAAATTATTCAGTCAATAAAAGCATGCTCAAACAAAATAGTCCCAGATCTGACTGCTCCTATAGGAGCAGTCAGATCACGGACTGTTTGTTTGCATTTCTCGGCAAATCATTTTTATAACCAGGATGGATTATTTCATATTACCCAATGAAAGATTCCATTTTAGAAAATCAGTGTTTAAATATTTCCCTTTTTGTCGGCTGCTGATAACCTTTGCAAAATTTTGGACCCGGATAAGGCCCGACAAAATTAACGTTGTGACTGATCTTGATCTAAAATTTTTATCCTGATTTTGATTAAAAGTTAAAGTAAATAAAAAAAATCTGCCTATGAAAAAAGGCATGCAAAATTACAAAGAGTTAAAATCTTAAACCTGTTTGCGATCTAACACTTGCAATGACTATATTTATTAATAGTATGCACAATTCAAAATTGATATTGAGAGGGCCTGTCTTGCTGTCATTCTCATTACCGCGTTGCTAGGCCAATACTCCATCTTAATTTTGACAGTTCATCAATACCATTAATAAAATATCCATCGCTATCTAATTAATATCGCTGCTGAAATTAATATCAACAAATACTTTAACGACTAGGATCCCATTGTTTGGAATACTTCCGGTGCTATTCACTAGAACGCAGTAAAATAATATATGTGTCATATCTGTATGTCCATTCACTTGCTTTTTGTTTTCTTCCGTGTTTGAAACGTCATCGGAGAATGACAAAGTCCATTAGGCAATCCCGTGAAGCTGGTGATTCCATCTCGGGGCAGTGATAGGCTATGAAACACATATAACCTTTTGTGAGATACTCTTGGGAAAACCGCAAGGTCTCGTGTTCTTGTAGACCTTTTGACATTATGTATCTGTCTTGTGGAGAAATTACTTTTGATGCTGGTTCATAAATAATATATCAATATCAATTAGCTTTATGAAACAGCGTGCAATGGTATCATAGAAAGCGGACAAACTATAAAGTATACACATTCATGTTATCAACATGGGATATTTTTGTTTGCAAATAAATCTGAACGTCTGTAATCATTCTTTGTATACCAATCAGCATAATCAAAGACAGTAAAAAAAGTTCACAGATATTTTTATATATGGAAAACGTAGTTCTGAGGATTAATTTATAATTCTATTGAAGATTGAAGAAGAAAACTATTATTAAGATACCATTCACTTGCAGTTTTTCTTTCAAAATGGAGTGATTAAAAACACACATTTATTATGCCGTTAACTCTTTTCCGAAAATTTGGAAAAGAGTCAAAGACAAAATTAATATGTATTAAGACACTAATATATAGAAAGATTCTTTAACGGAGTCAGTTAATAAGGCCAGCCTGTTTTTACCAGTTGATTTACAGGATTATTTTCAGATTTAGGGTCAGGGGACGAAGCAAAAAAGCTCTGAAAATGACCAGTTGGCTGGTCCTTTTCAGGGCTTTTTTGCCTTTTTTTTAATATCTCTAGAACAAAAATATTTCATCATTTTTCTAAAATTCTGGATAGGACAATCACTTTTAACAGTGTCACTCTCAAAAATACACAGACAGAACCCCATAAATATAAAAATAATGAGGGATATAAATAATATTTAGATTCGATGTTTTTTTGTTTTTTTTTAGAAATTAAATTTGTTTTTTCTTCTTTCCAAAAAATTACAGTAGGAGGGTTTGTGAATCAACTAATAAAAGCATTCTGGCATACGAGTTTGGTACATATGGCATATGTGAATAGCGAGGGCTTAGACAAGCTTACACAAACGTGCAGTCTTGTCAAAGACTACGCTGCTCGTACACATAAAATGTGTACACAGATGAAGGCTCAGACCAAACTATGCAAACTACTAGAAATTTATAGTTTTTAATAAATGGCGTTTGATTACTCCCAGACGCGACGTCATATGACAAAGTAATTTAACACATGTTGTGCGTTTGTGAATATTACAACCACTAGTTTGTTCAATGAACAAACGTAAGCTTTGTATATGCACATGAGGACAAAGTATATCATAAATACGTATATGAGATACACTGTTTATTATCACAAATGACTTAACTTTCAGCAAAATGTCAAACTGGTAACTCTTACACGCAACACTTTACAAGGAAATGTAGACTTCTCCAACCAGAATTAGAGACTCTATTCTACAGTATTAGATTGAACACACCGCTCCCTTAGCCAATACAAAGAAAGAATCTCTTTATATATCAAACATATGATTCTTTTGGGACCTGTGCCTGCAGAAACCGAAACTGCTTAAGCAGAAGTTATATAATAATGTTATGTTATGGATCGATCTTTCAATGCCCCAGAATCAGACGTCGTGCTTTGATTGGCTGACAAATGGTTTGAGAATTGGACATTCGTGACACTACTTGATTAAATATTTAATGCACAGAAGCTAAGAGAAAAAGAAGATACAGACAAAATATTTAATACTGCAAAATATTTTCAAGCAATACATATTGATGATCATTATGAAAGGTTGTTTGGAAATTGGATAGATATAGTTTTGAGATATTGAGATTGAATCCTATGTCCAAAGACTAACTCACGTTTTGGAACTTTCTGGAAAAAGAGATCCAAAAAAGTTGGTAAGTTGTTTTGTTTGATATATTTTATTAAGTATGGTTTGAATATATCTTGTTATATTTCATAGAGCAAAGAAGCATAATTTACTCTGAGCCTTAGCTCGCGACTCTATAATTGGTATGAACAAAATATTCCAATTTGGGAAGATCATGAAGCATGATCGGAGTCCTTGCTTATAAGAGTACATTAAAACACAAACCACTGTGTAATTAAAAATGCATTCACGTCATCAGAATTCAAATCTAATATGTAAAAGACTGATCAGGTCATACAATTAGATAACACAGCCTACGGTAAAAACAAAACAATGAATGGAAGAGCATTACTACTACTTGATTAGCAAATATTAAGTACATGGTGATATAGCTGTCATGTAAATATAAACAATAAGCCATTACCTGACATATATCATGATAATAATTAAATTAAAAGTAACATTAAGGTTGGCAGTTTGGCATGCTGTTTAGAGGCATATACAATGGACATGAAAATAAAAATAAGTTTTTTGTTTGATTTGATTCTTAACGTCCCATCAACAATCTTTCAGTTATATAGGGACGGTTCTTCCTGGGTTGAACCAGTACTAAGCTAGGATAAATGTGTCTTGCTCAAGGACCACAATGCAGTGACGCTGGTGAGGCTCCAACCCCCGGCCCTTTGGTCTCGAGTCAAGCACTCTACCACTGAGCCACTGCGCTCCCATATAAATAAGTTATTTTCATAATAGTTGTCCTTATTTTTTTCAGCAAAATAATTAAGTTGGTGCACATTAGAGTTGCCTCGTATATTCTTTCAATAAATTTGTTTTTCATCATAAACTTTGTTTTCACAAACGTTGCCTATTGTAGATAAACAAGTTTTTCATATAGCTTCCCGTGTACCTGTGTGACAATAACAGACTGCAAATATTATAATACTGGCAACTTATCTTCAGATGCTTTCTTGGTATAATGTGCTAACTTGGTACCTGCGTGGTTGTCAGCTAACCCAATAAGCACCATCCAATATATGCAGTGGGCGACAGTTTCAAATTTTGCTGCATTTTTAAAATAACAAATAAGGCATGATATTCATGAGAATCGTCTGCTGGCAGACAATTTTCATGAAATATCATACCTTATTTAGAAAGTTGTTGCATAATTTGTTGTCTGTTGCAGATGTAATTGGCGCTTTAAGTGCTCATTAACATTCTCACCACATTGTTTCAACAGTAAATCGGAAGCGCATTGGCTCAGTGGTAGAGTGCTTGACTCGAGACCCAGGGGCCGCGGGTTTGAGCCTCATCAGCGTCACTGCGTTGTGGTCCTTGAGCAAGAACATTAATCCTAGCTTAGTACTGGTTCAACCCAGGAATACCCGTCCCTTTATAACTGAAATATTATTGATGGGACGTAAAGAATCAAAACAAACAAACATAATCAACAGTAAATTGGGAGTCGCTAACAATGTTGTTACACATTACACCATGGGCTACTTGTAGCACGTGCTGGGTGTACACATCTTCATAACTTTAGACCATTTTTTTTTATTTTCACATATTTTGCTTCTGCTTAGCCTTGTCCTATGAAGACTGGAATTTGAGAAGCAAATTGACTAAGTCAGCGAAATATCATTTTGCATGTAATGATGTATAGGGATATTTATCAGTCACCCCTGATATATACATGTACCTGAATTGTTTCAACATAGCCTAATAAACGTTTCCTATCTCACGGCATGTTACCTTTATCAGGTCATGATGACGTTGCACTTTTTGAATGATGTCGCATCAACACACACAAAATGCGTCATAATCGCTAGTTTGAAGCGTGTTCAACCCTGGGAACCTGATAAATAGAATACCATGTTCGCGTCTTTTGATATCAAGTTTACCAGGCTCGGCTTTGAAAACGCATGTTGAATCGCTAGGCAAGCCTCGCGATGTCAACAAGCGTTCTCAAACCCTTGCCTGGTAAACTTGAAATCAAAAGACACTCACCTAGTATTCTCTATTTATTAAGGATTCAAACGTTATGATCTTTGGGTGCTGATAATAGAGGGACAGACATATGGGCAAACAATGTTTTTCTCTGAAATTCAAAATCTACATTTCTACGTGTCCGAATTTCCCCGTTGCAGTTACCTGACTTTGCCCTAATATATTTTTTTCTTGCCTTACATTTAAAACCACATTTTAATGTTTTACAAAAAGCTCCCAAATTTTCCTGAAATTCAATACGCTTAGATGCGGCACTTGTCTTTGGACGCTTTATTCTTGCCACGGGTTGGTACCTGTACAGAGTATGTGAGACAGGATTTTCTTTAGGGGTACAAACAGCAGAAACAATATTATAGTGTGCAAGAACACCACGTACAGACAAGGTAAACGTGAAGGTATCTCCAACATTGACACCAACTGTTTGTTAACCATCTCACGAATGACAAAGGTGAATGGTTCTTCTATTCTCTTTACTTTGTAAAACGTGGCATAACTGAAGCTAACCATACAGCTTAGTTGCCAATAGAGAACCATAGGTCCAGATAAAGATAGTTTGTGCACCTAAACATGCATTTATTTCCTTACCCATCAATTTAAACATGTGTTTGGGTGCTCAAAAGACCATCTAATAAAGCAATGTCAAACTTTTTGTGTGTTTGAAAGTGTTATCATTCCTGAATCAGAACATATTTTATTTCTCCTGAATTCCTCCAAACTACCACTACAGTTAGCTTGCATTCTTCATGCTATATTGTAAGTATACCATTTTTAAGCCTTATTTTGAGAGTAAAACTTGAAAAGCACATTAAATTTTCATTCGAAAGGAAATAAGATGATTCCAAAATCAGCCATGGACATGTCCCATGATTGCTAAATTCCATATAAAAATGAAATCAATTTTGCATACAACACTATTTATTTTGACATTATATACAGTTGCCAGTAAAGGATCACTGGCTTGTGGATGTGTCTTAGATTGACCTTTACTTAGTTGGTATTGTCAGAGAATGAAAGTATGCTTCTTAACACAGAATGAACTTATCAAATAAAAGGTTGTTACTACCCTGAAGTGAATAAAGTAGGGGCGTGGAACTTTTAACCTTAACATATACAGCTGCTGCCAGAAGTTATAATATTTAGGAATCTAGTAGTTTATAATGAGCACTGTGGACGTTGATTTTAATTTTTGTAAAAACTTAATTTGAATTGTCCTTCAGGTATGAAACATCATATCACTATGATCTTTTTCGTGTGGTCCGTTGCCAATTTCACTATAAAACTGGAACCATTTCCAGGTGATTATTTACTGGGTTAAGTGGTTCTCTACTTGGGAAACTGAACCAGATTTATAGGATACCACTATTCTTTATATCAAGTCTTTTTCATTTTAAACTGACTTGAGTTGTAAGGTTATAATGGGTGGACAGTTTCATGATTACTATTTCAAATCAGTTTTAATTCAAAAACACAAATTGTCCCTATTTAAATCCTTAGTGGTCCTCTTCTAGCAACGTAATTGTACTATTTTATAATGGCGCGACTCAGATATACTAATGGCGATGCAATTAACTTTGCCAAATGGCATTTGCTATATGGATCAGAGGGCAAATCTCTTTTTCACTTAATTTATTCTTATAATAGTTAACTGCGTTGTAAATTCAAATAAATTATGAACTTTTAGCACCGTAAATGAGTGCGGCGTTGAAAATGCAGCTGACTCTCGAAGTTCTTTATGAAACCTTACAGCTGCTTTAAAGAAGAGAATACTTGATATTAATTTTACCAGGCAAGGCTTCGAGAATGCTTGTTGACGTCGCTAGGCTTGCCGAGCATTGTTTCACTCTCCCAACTAGCGATAATGACGTTATTTTCGATTTGTGTGTTGATTCATCGTCATTAACGACGTCATTTAAAAAGTGCAACGTCATCATGATTTGATAAAAACACATGCCATGAGATAGACAACGTTTATCAGGCAACGTGCAACAATACACTAAATATGTGAGGTAACCGATAAGCTATGATCTGTTCGATTGCATTGATTAGGAGAATAAGTATAACAATAGCAGTTGACAATGGTAATCATTTTTCATTGGAGAAACGTTGGCCTCAAGTTGTGAGCGGATCCAGAGGGGGGACAGGGGGTCCGGACCCCCCTGAAAAATAGCAAAAAATACAGTATATTCTAGCAATACATGTCCGGTTCCCATAAAATCACAAAGCTACCAAGTCAACATTCAATGTTAGGCCATTATCGGCATGCCAGCGAAACGCCATTTAAATGGCGTTTCGCTGGCGGACCGATATAGGTCCGCTTATAATGGTACTTAGATCCTCCCTCCCCACATCAACTAAAGAAAACGTTGTCAAAGATGGACCCACTCTGACATAACTTTATGGATCCGCGCATGACAGATGACAATGTTGGAGAAACGTTGGCCTCAAGTTGTTCAAGTAAGGAAGTAACTGTAATTTTGGAATGCCAGTTTCCACCACTCTGTTTTAAAGATGGGTAAATCTACCTTTATGACGGATACGAGTGAGTAGCGGCACATTTTGAACTTTGTGCGTGTATGTGTTTTTGTGTTTGTCTTTGGCAGAAAAGTTGCGTGAGACGTGGCCCGCAGTATCTAATGAAAAATGCTTACTGAAGCCTTGCATTTGGTCCAAAATGAACATTTAATCATATTCAGCCTGTTCAAGTGGCCATTTCTGTTAATATTGCAAATATAAAATACTTGATAATTACACTTCGTTGATAATTTCTAATATTAAGCATTTTCAAAGCAATCCTTTAATGAATCTTAAGCTTTTTGCAACCGTTCATAGCCTCATGAACTACAAACATTTGATTGACAGCTGCCAAGCTCACTTGCCCGTGCAATGCGCTTCGCACATCGAACTGATTTGCCTAAAGGGGCACTTTTGTTGTGATTGCCAGCAAACCACATTCTAGTCGCACGTGCAAAACAAGCCTCTTCTTTGTTTCATTGGCTGTCCGTGTTCAAGCTGGCTGTTCCACTTTTCCGTTTTACACTCCAACAAAATCGTTAATACGATTGTATTCAAGTACAAAGTAAGTATGGGTGCAAAGATCAGGAATCGATACAATCAAGTACCACACCTGACCCAGGATACCAATGGGAAAGTGACAAACTTACAGTTGGACACTACAAACGAGAGTCAAAAGGTCAGTTTATGGACTTCACGTTAACTTTGCAAGAGACCCGAAGTATTCATGATTCCATGAATATTTAAAAATAGAATTCATTTCTTAAATAAACCAATCTTGAATAACCATTGAGAAGCAAAACTATTTTTTGACTTCAGAGGGGGACAAAAATACCCGTCAAATTCACCTTACTGTTCTATTGGATGCAATATATAGAGGATATTCAAATGTTTTTGTTAAATATGTCTTTTATTTCACGAGTGAAGTGGACAATATTTATATTTCATGAGTGGCGAAGCCACGAATGAAATGTATATATTGCCCACTTCTCGAGTGAAATAAAAATCATATTTAACAAAAAACATTTGAATTTTCTTTTTATTATATACAATTTTAAGCGTTACAGATTTTTTGTACTATATGACGTCATACACGTTCGCACATTACGTCATATTGATGATGACGTTGCATAATGTGTCATGTCGGTCAAAACTGAAACCACAGGGCAGGATTAGAGAAAGTGAAAATTTCAGCAAATCGCAACAATTTAATCACCAAAATATACTTAGAAAATGTGTACCCACACTTTGTGTTTATGTCCACTAATAAGAAAGTTACAGGCGTTTGAAATTCTGAAGTGGGCTAAAGAAAGTCAATGGAAAAAGCAGAGGACATCCAATTCCACCCGTGAAATACAACTTATATTTTCACTGCAGTGAAAATACAACTTTTTATATTTTCACGGCTGTGAAATACAGCTTCTTTTTAAATATGCATTATATTTAATCAATATTTTCCTGTATTTCATTACTTTGTATATAATAAAACCATATTGTACATCTATATGCAAAGTAAATTTGAGATAAGAGTGTACAGTTTTTTATATTTCTAAAAAAACATATGTTGTGGGTTTCTTTAATGAGACGGACACCCAAAACATATGTTCCAACTAATAAATAAGACCATAATCACACTTCAATGCATGAAAAAGTTCGCTTAACCCATATAACCCATAGGTAAAAAGTGCAGACCTACATCAGCACAGAATGCGACTTCTGATCAGGGTCTGTATACACTGTTTGCTAGCAGTGTTTTCTATTAAAATTTGAATAAAAATCAAAAATACCATCAATCAACCCTTAAAACTGTAAAGTTCTGGTCCAATTGATAATCGAAGAGTGGGAAATTTCATTGGCTTAAATGGGTTACCGGGACCTATGCCAGGATTAAGATCATATGGCATTTTTCGTAAATATTTTTTTCTGTTTTAAAGGTCTTAAAAATAGGCTGGGTTTTCAGCGACTTTACATGGAAATGTTGCGAAGTGTAAAATAAAAATAGTTAAGATTTCAAGACCAAACAATAACAAGATTATTTAAAAGGAGCATTAAAGTAGGCCGTCCGACATGTGTTGTACTTGTTGCGCGGACAACACACGAGAAAAAAAACATATTTCGGTATGACTAAAATCAACCTTCCGAATTTGTTTTCGACAATGCATGTTTAATTGCAGTAAGTGTATTATGTTATGTAATACAAGATATTGCTGGTCAACCCTGCTAGGATGCGTACGCTGTTCATGGCGTTGGCCCTCATTGGCGTTGGCCCTCATTGCTAGTTTTGTATGAAGTGATGTTTGTATTGAAATTCGATAACAGATTTGTTCTAAATAATATTCTCTTGTGATTTCAAAGGAAATTAATGTTATTTGTTTTGATCATACGCTATCGAGCATGTTCTTCAGAGAGCATGAGGGTCTGCTACAATGTATAATCACATATTTAAGACATTTTTGCCGCGATACCCAAAGTCTGCATATGCGATAATCTCTTTCCCGCCAACTGGTTATCAGCCTGCCGTGATGATAACCGGAAGTCATGTATTTTGAATGGAAAGAGGTTATCATGCCCGCCAGCTGGGATTTCTCATGCCAAGTAAACATAATAGCGGGCGGACCTAGAAGTGTCTTCGATGGGTAAAACTTAATATGCTTCGAAAGCGTGTATCCCAGAAATTACATTATTAAACCTAAGTCTCATTTGTCGTTGGATCTATCTATCTATCTATCTATCTATCTATCTATCTATCTATCTATCTATCTAGCTACTTGTTTCCAGAAAAATCGTGTATTTAAAATTAAATTTCCACGAAATAACTGAAATTACAAGTGATATCCCAAGCTCTTTTCTTGTTTTTGCAAGATTGAATCTTGGGATGATGTTTTATTTAAGTCTGTGTATGTTATCCTTTGACCCTTTCTTGTATTTCGCTTCGACAAGATCGGATCTAGGGATTTACATATTACTAAATGTTTAGAAGTATCCTTTGTCTATGTAATATCTGATATATATTTATTTGGAATTCAGTCTAGCACACTTATTTATTAACTTATCAACACTTTTTATCTGCTAAAAAATAGCCAGACTCAGCCTCCAGTTTAGGTAACAGTTTATGTAACAGTTTAGGTAACAGTTTACGTAATAGTAAAATGCGTTACGTTTAAGATTGTATTCTCTTGTAAAACAGAATTTTGATCTATAGTTATGTAACTAATATGGGAGCACATATATAGTTTTCTTATACAATTTTTGTTGACCAATTTAAGACTTTGATGTTAAAACATGTATACATCTATTGTGACCATTTGTGAATGTGTTTTTATATTCATGTATCTGACAAGAAACTGTACAGTTTACGTCAATAAAATATATGTTCTGTTCTGTATTTTGAACGGAGAGAGGTTATCATGCTCTGCACGTAACGTTGATTTATTTATTTATTTATTTATACAATATTTCAAGAGGGTGACATATTTAGCTCGATGGCCAGTCTACCATATGGCCCTCTGAACATATAACTGATATCTCAGTTGTTGTTATATTTATGTATCTGACAAGAAACTGTACAGTTTACGTATACAATCTTAAACGTAACGTATTTTACTATTACGTAAACATCATTTAATGACGTCAGATGTACGTCAGATCATTTGATGACGTTAGATGTAAACAAGTGGCGTGACGTAACGCAAAAAATACGCCATTCCTCTGTTTTACTTACATTTTTTAACGCCAAACGCGTTGAAATATTAAAATAGAATATGTGATAAACAGATTATAACAGGGTTTTTTTTATTATCGCCCTCAGTATCAACCCTCGACCATTATCAGCCCTCGAACTAAAGCTCTCGGGCTGATTCTGGGGTCTCAGGTTGATACTTCAGGCGATAACCAAAACGCCATGAGATAATCTCATATTATCACATATGTAAGACATTTTTTGCCGCGATAACCCAAAGTCTGCATATGCGATAAACTCTTTCCCGCCAACTGGTTATCAGCCTGCCGTGATAATAATCGGAAGCCATGTATTTTGAACGGAGAGAGGTTATCATGCCCGGCACGTAACGTTGATCATTTGATGACGTCAGATGTAAACAAGTGGCTTGACGTAACGCAAAATTTACGCCACTCCTTTGTTGTACTTACATTTTTTACGTCAAACGATTTGAAATAGTGAAATGGAATATGTGATAAACAGATTATAACATGAGGTTTTGGTTATCGCCCTCAGTATCAACCCTCGACCATTAACAGCACTCGAGCTAAAGCTCTCGGGCTGATAATGGGGTCTCGGGTTGCTACTCCGGGCGATAACCAAAACGCCATGAGATAATCTCTAACTATTCCACAGTCATTCATGATAATAACTGTAAGATCTACTGTTAACTTAAGTTAGTACCAAAACATACTATGACCCCACAGTCGGAATCTCCTTATTTATTTTATACTTAGCAGTGAAATCAATGCATATCAAAAACAAATAAAAGTGATATCAATCACCAGTGAAAATATAGGCTGATGTCAATCACTAGTGATTGATATCAGCCTATATTTTCACTGTAGCGTTTTTTGGATCACCTCTGACTTTTCCATTCACTTAATGCAGCTCACTCTGAAAGTTCAAACGCCTATAACTTTCTTATTGGTGAACAAAAACATCAAGTGTGGGTAGGCATTTTCTTAGTTAGAACATGAGGAACACTTTGGTACCAAAAATATTCAGATTTGCTGAATTTTTTCGATTTTGCATTTTCAACACCTCCAGCTTCGGTGAGTGAAGCAATGCATGTAACCTATACTACGCAACGTCATCAACAAATTATTACGTCGCTTATGACGTCACTTGTCTCGCACTTTGACGCTGAGTAAATTTATTTTTATCTGTAAGTCCTGATGATTATAGATCATGTAGATTGATCCAGGTATTGTGTCACAAATACTCTTTTGTCTTCTTTAACATTATAGTGATTCTGCTGGAAGCATGGTTATCAAGTTAATTAACTGTAAATCTTCTAAAAAGTATAAAATAAAAAGAAAATTTACTTTTTTTAGTAAATACCGAATATATTTTATCTCGTGAGTTGAAAACATCGAAATTTTCATTCTGATGTTTTCAACACATTCGATGAAATATATTTGGTATTCCCCTTAAAAAAGTTAATATCCTCTAATTATTAGGAACAATCAAAGTCCAGTCCTTTGTATAGCCTGAGGCTAGTTACTTTGTCAAACGTCCCAGATGAAATGCCGCATGTTGCAGCATTATATCAAGATCTACACTGTTGCTAAGGCCAAATAAATATTTTTATCATATGACGTCGCGTCTGGGAGTGAAATAACGCCATGCAATAAAATCTGTAAACCACTAGTGGTTTATCGATTTTCGGGAAACGTTATGACGTCCATAACAACGTTGCGCACATAATGACGAAATTAAACCTTTTTTACGCCAGAAAAGAGATTTCAAAGTATTTGTCATATGATAAATAGAATCTAACATTCGTGCTCTTGTATTATTGAATTTATTAAACTCGTTGCGAAAAAGAGATAAAATGCTCGGCAAGCCTCGCATTTTATCTCTTTTCCCCAACTCGTTTAATAAATTCAATAAAACATGAGCACTCATGTAAGATCCTCTATAAAGAACATGAAGAAAGACGTTTAATTGTACTTAGAAACTGTAACCTGTGAACCATAGAGGATCTTACATGAGTGCTCATGTTTTATTGAATTTATTAAACGAGTTGGGGAAAAGAGATAAAATGCGAGGCTTGCCGAGCATTTTATCTCTTTTTCGCAACGAGTTTAATAAATTCAATAATACAAGAGCACGAATGTTAGATTCTATTTATCATATGACAAATACTTTGAAATCTCATTTCTGGCGTAAAAAAGGTTTAATTTCGTCATTATGTGCGCAACGTTGTTATGGACGTCATAACGTTTCCCGAAAATCGATAAACCACTAGTGGTTTACAGATTTTATTGCATGGCGTTATTTCACTCCCAGACGCGACGTCATATGATAAATTGATGTATACGATGGACCATCCCAGGTGTATTACATCAAACCAGAAGAGCAATGACCACACGATCCTTACACATCTCATAGTATGCTATGATTCAGTCCACGGTTGAGCTTTTAGGATTAAATGTATTACAGATATAATAGAAAGGGGCTCTTGCATGGTATGGGAAATTAACATGGGAGTCTGCCCACGCTTGGATTTTGAAAATATTAAGTTATTTAATTGTCTGGGGTATAACTTTAATACTTATGGTGCGTTTGAGTTTTTATGCAATTCCATTGCTAATTTATGACGTCATGAATGATATCACTATAATACCTTAGGGTACCCAATTATAATCATTTCTAAAGTAATTGACATATCATGTAACGGGAGGAGAAATGTTTGATTAAATAGCTATATCATTGATAAGTTCGCTGTTACTTAAAATGGCCTTGTATGTATTAGGATATTGGGTGGGCATTCATTTTTATAGCATGGTACCCCAATTTTCGACTGTTTATATTGTATTCAGTCAAATTTGGAATTAACATTTTTACAGGTTGCGGTCTTTGTCAAGATACCATTTCAACATATAAACTATCCATATATGTTAAGAATATGCAGACCAAATTTCATAAAATTCAAGGACTGGAAACATATTTTTTTAACTTGATGTAAACACATGGCCCTAATTCATCGAAATGTAAAAAATACAATAATTATGTTTCAGTGTAAAACATATTTGAATACTTACTTAGTTTGAATCATCATGCTAGTACTTTTATTGGTAGAAGTTGATATGTTCAGTGTTTTCCCCTATTATGGATTGGAAAAAGAAAAAAAAATATTCTTTGATATAAGTGCCACGATTCTTATTTAATGAAGTACTTACACAATAATATTAGCCAAAATGATACAATATGTTGACACCTGTAACATATAGTTTCTAACATTAAAACTACATCTAGCCAATGTTAAAATATGTAACATTATTAAGAATTTTAATTAATACAGAAGAGAAACCTATGACAAGTCAGTTCATACAGGAGAAGAACCTTATATCTATCATTTTACAATTGTAAGACTCATTAATAAACCTGCTTCACAAAAATAACCACCTGTCAAACTTATTGGTTGAAATTAACCATTTTGGTCACAGATAACTCTTGGCTTCAAAGGTATTGCTAATTTAATGCTTAAATATTCTCTGTTCATTCTGTTTTGTGAAACTGATGCTGATTTCCATCAAATAGCAACATTTATACTTTAGCTGGCTGTGTATTCTAAGCATACAGTTTTGTTTCTGGACCTCACTTATTCATGTAGAGCACTGTTTTATGAAACCTTTGATAAGACTCTTTTACATGTTATCCTGGTCACGGTTCCTCTAGTTCAGTTGCGATGTAAAGGAATATAAAGTCTTCTTGTTTTCACATGTTTATTGTTAGGATATTATGTTTCTTCAACAATATCATGCAGGACATGAGGAAGTGATGCACATTGTCTTGGCCCCATAGTGCCATGACACAGGGCCATGATCTTTGGCGTTTCTGACCATTGAATCATTCATCTTTAAACTTGTCTTAACATGTCTTTTTTTTAAGAAAAGTGGAAGTAGATTAAAAAACAACCTCCTTATGTCGAGTTATTGATTCATTTGAACTAAATAATTAATTTTGCTAAAACTGACCTATACCCATAAGAGGTAGGAAATGACAAAGTTACCGGTTTTGGATTTTCATAATATTTGGCTCAGATTAGCAGTATATATATGGCATGTTTTTGTGATAATATGATATCTTGACAAAGACTAGACTATATCCATCTTTTGAATTGAATGTTGAATGTTTTGTAAATTTTTGAAAAAAAATATTGAAATTTGACAATCACTTCTTCTGAAAACGTAAACCATAATTTTCCAAATGGTTACGTGGTATTAAGATAATGTCTATGGTATTTTGGATTCAATCTAGATGACAAATCATAGAAATAAACAAAACTATAGATTTAGGAAATGGAAATTTAGAGACAGGTACCACCTCAAAGGTGGAGTACGTTAGTGTGCTTCCTAAACCTTATTCTTAACTATCTAATTCGATAAATACACTTTCATAGTTCGTATATAATGAGTTATTAATATGCAAAGTTTGAAGAAAATCCATGCTGGGCACAGATGAAAGTACAATGTACCGCTTTTGCTCTCTGTAAAGGCGGTAACCTTAATATTCATATCTGGGCGTGGTTCGGATATTTCATCTGCTAAACAAGGGAAATCAGGTTCCATTAACAATTATGTGAAGAATTAATAAGTTGTTTGTGCCGCGCAAACGTGCGTGCATTTTATGAAGATCCTAACCGTATACACACTGAACTCACATTTATTAACCCTTAAAGCGCATAATCAACGTTTTTGTCGAACACTAAAATATCTGAACAGTGTTGACCCAGATGCAGTTATTTTGCTGGCGTTCTAAGAACTAAATACTGTGTTTTGCGTCTATACTGAGGTAATGGCGTTAGATGATATATTAACTTTTGAATGAAACCACGACTCATTTTCAGCTTTTCCCTATGTTTAAGGTTGACCAGTCCAAATTACGCATTCATGAGGCGCCGCCTTTACAGTAAGCGAAAAGTCAAAGAATATGGAATTAATTTGAATATTGGCTTTCAGTTCACAGGGCCTTTCTTTATGTAGAAAGGAGATGTCGTTAAAAGAAAACAGTATTAGACTAAAGTAGGCCAAGTACACTCTTATATTTATGTGCAAGGCCCTAGATTATTACGCACGGGCCTAAATATGGAGCTACCGGGCCGATATGCCTGGTAACGCGACGGTGGCCATGTATTAATTTCTAAGATAACTGTAAATAATCTGGCAAACTCCTACATGTAGCGTTTTCACGCAAAAAAAAAACGCCATTTCAAAGTAGTTTTAGGGTCTTACGATAAATAAATTCTCACATTCGTGCTCACGTTTCAATAAAACATGAGCGCGCATGTAAGATCCTCTATTTATCACTTCTCCATATTGTTGCCATTTAGCCGAAGTTCTATTATGTTACATGTAACATATATATGCATATAGTTTTGGTCCATTTGATTGATCTGTCTATTATGCTTTTGTATACATGAGATTTTCAACATTGTGGTATGTGCGACCAGCAAAGCCTCCGATCAGCCTGCGCATACGCGCAGTCTGATCAGAACCTTTGCTAGTCGCTTGAATGTTCTATGACTGTTAAGCTACTGACTGAACACCATTTGGAGTTTCTAAGCTTAAAAGAAGCCTACACAGGCTCGTCCAAGTCTACACTTGTCAAAATGCCAAATTGTTGGAAATCACATTTTGCGGCTCATTTTTATTCTTTTCAGAATTTCAACATGAAGGCTACAGGGTTGTTGTTTTTGTGTTGTTTTGTCAGACTGGTACAGTATGTTTTCATGGTTGTTGGACATCACATGTTGCGGCTCATTTTTTGTCTTTACAGAATTTCAACATGAAGGCTACAGGGTTGTTGTTTTTGTGTTGTTTTGTCAGACTGGTACAGTATGTCTTTATGGACGAGGAATGTACGATGACCTTGAAAGAGACTGGCTACGACTTTGTTGTAGGTGAGTAGTAACTCTTACCCTTAAAGCGCCAATCACAACCAAAGTCGTCTGCTTTTGTCGTCTGTTGAAATATTTTAGAAGCCTTTCCAACAAACAGAGTAGACCCAAATCAGACTGCTCCTATAGGAGCAGTCTGATCTGGGTCTACACTATTTGTCTCAATACTTAACTGTGTCAAATAATGTTAGTAAAAATTGGCAGCAGACGACAAATACAGACGGAATTTTCAGATGAATTTTTTGCTGGCGTTTTAAGGGCTAAAATACTTTCGGTTTCAAAAGCAAAACTCTCATTTAGTCCAGCTGGGAGTTCCCACTTTTATCAATTTGACCAGTCCATGTCAATTTTAAGGTTTATTTGGTAGTATTTTTACCTACGTCGCTTTAGCGAAAGTAGGTCAAGTAGTGGGCCCACTCCATCCGTCCATCCGTCTGTCAGTTTTTCTGTCTGTCTGTCCGCAATACTTTTAGGGTGCCTAGTTTGTGTAATCTGTAACTCCAACAGTTTTTTCCCTTTCTTTCCTTGTCTAATGAGTGTTCATACATTGAAGATGTGCACCACCCATTTTGTGCATATTTCATGATTTTTTTTTCCATTTTTGGGGGTCTTGAACTTTTTTTTCTGCAAAATGCTAAGAGTGTTCCTGGTTCTTGTAATCTGTAACTCCAAATGTTTTCATCACTTATTATTCAAACTTTGCATAATGATTATCCATACATTGTAGATGTGCTCCTTTTCTTTTGTGCACATTCGATAAATATTTTAACATTTTACGGGTGTTGAACTTAGACATTTTTTCCATCCGAAATGCGTAGGGGTGTCTGGTTTATGTAATCTGTAACTCCAACAGTTTCCATTCCTTTATATTCAATTTTTGCGTGATGAGTGCTCATACATTGAAGATATGCACTTTCTATTTTGCATACATTTCATGATTTTTTTTTTTTCATTTTTGGGGTCTTGAACTTTTTTCTTCTGTATGCTAAAGCGCTGGCTCGTCAAAGCGTTCGCTGGTCGATTACGCGATAAGTAGTCATGATCTCCTTTTATATTTACATATTTTTACCCTTTCCGCATCGAATGAATCAACACGAACTATCCAATAGTCATATTGGTTTATGGAACAGAGCTGCCTGATCTGGTTCTCTACTGTCATTTGGGATTTTATAAGCTGTCATTCGGGGACAAAGGCTTGTACATAATATTATGTTTCTTTTTTTCTTTGTCTTCTGTTCGACTCTGTTACTGTTTGTATATATGTTTGAAAACTCTCCTTGTCGGAGGAAATAAAGAACATATATCTAAAGAACATCGATCTAGCTATCGTATAAGCATTGTGTGTTGCAGGAATACTCAGTCCAAAGACTGGCGAATCTCCACTGGAGGAATGGGTCGGGATATATAGTCGGAAGATGAAGTGTTTCAAAACACCCCACTACGTCAATCTGAAAGTAGACGAAGTTCTCAAAATACCGTACGATGGTTGGACGAACATAAGTCATGGGATAAATGCATGTATGTGTACATTTTTATAAGCTGTGCATTCCTTATGCGTACTTTTTCAGATCGACCAATTCGAAGAAAATTACTGCAAACGTTTATTAACACTTTTTGCCATAGTGATATGAATACAATATACTTCGGAAATAGAAAGATCCTAGCTTCGAAAACTGAAAACTTGGTATCATTTAATCTGTTTGTGAGAGTCCAATAAACCACATGCAGCTTATGTGCCATTCTGCTATCTGTCAAAACCCAACTTGATTGCACTACGGATATCTGAAATTTTACCCAATTACATTTCCGAAAACTTAAGTCTTACTTAACTTTAAGGAGGCATTGTAATTCCGGGCCCAGGTCTCCATGCTCTTAATATATTTATTGGCATTTATGTATAATCAATTTTATTATATACTTTGGAAAGAAGCGATATAGTCAAATTGTAGTGAATTATGTTTGCGCTCGTTCACCATGTTTGCGCATAAAAAGTATTCATTACTCATAAGAAACCTGTACTCATTAAAATCTGAAATTCTTTTCGTTTGAATTAAACATATTTTATTCAAATTAATTTGTACATGTAAATTCAACTTGAAACAATAATCGTTTGTCGGAAGTATCGCCCACCAATTACTTTTGTTTAATTTTTAGCTATAACAGACCAAGCAAACCCGAAATCTAATGTTGGATTGTCGGTTGTGATTGGTCCGTTTTATATGAACCTGGCAATGATACTAGAGGACATGGGCATCCCGTACATCGTCACAGATTACATGGGATTTGATTGGTCAGATATAAGTCGTGTAGATGACAACGTGAGATGGGAAAATATGGTGGAAGTAAGGCCCCCAATGACGGAGTTTAATGAAGCTGTCGTCGACTTCTTTGTGCTCAATGGCTGGGAAAGTGCGATTATGATTATGCCGGAAAATCCAACAGACAACCAAGGTTCGTATACTTTAACTGATGGGGTAAACGGTTACGAAATGCCCACAGATAATTTGGGAAAGTTCGGCGTAATTCGAGAATGGAACAAGCCTAGGATGTATGTAAGGTGCATTATGCATAGAACTTAATACGAAAAAGCTCTATTTTGTTAGCCGGAAAAGGCATAAGCAAAAATTTGTCTTTTAGCATTTGAGTTCAGCCCTATTAAAACCAATTTTTCTGATCGATCAAAAATTTAAATCACCAGAATAAATGAAGTTAATGTATTTTACAATCAAATATCGCTATATCGATATTTTATTGAAAAAAAACAACATAAACTTCATTTCAAACCGTTTGTTTTGCTTCAATCACACTTGTTATTGTGTTAATATGGTTTCTGTGACGTCAGCGTCACCTTATATAACGTTAGCGTCACGTTATCACCCGTATTATCAAAGCTGATCCTGATGTTCCTCCGTGGTCGGAATTGCATGGAATTGGCCGAGGCAGTTCTGATTGGCCCCCCGATAATTCCTTCACGGAAGGGGGAGGGGGCCCTGTCAATTATTTTTTTATAATGAAAAATGTGGTCTTTAAGGTATTTTAAAGAGGGCAATCGTATGGACCTCCTTCAAGAAGCAATTGGACCCCAGGGGTCCAATTGCTTCTCGAAGGGTGGTCCATATCAGAATTGCTAAGGAAACCTTTAGTCTCTTTCCAGGGATGTCTGGAACCCATGCCCCCTTCAGGATCCCTCTATGCCAGGTAAGTCTGACAGATGACCAATATTTGTCTACTCAATAACTGTAAATACGCTGTAATGATAATGCACAAGGATACCAATGAATACTGTCACGACATGGTTAGCGCTATCCCACAGATTTATTTGTGCTCAAAGTGCTCTTATGATTATGCCTGAGAATCCCAGAAAACCAAGGTTGGTATACGGTAATTTCGGAAATTTTTGCGAGGCTTTTTTATCGCGAAACTTTGCATGTGCGAAGTTTCTTGAAAATAAAATCCTCGTGAAGTGGAGAAATCACTTTGTCGATTACTGATATAGGTAAATCATGCCCTAGTTGCGAATTTTTAACGTCGCAAGTATGTCTTTAACGCTATTCACGAAAATAAAATTCTCGCAAAAATTTCCGGATTTACAGTACATCGTACTTTATGATCGATGGGTAAGAGCTGTTACGACATGGCCCATGTTTGAAAGATGGCCATTGTTAAAATAAAAGTATAAAGCGTTCTTTTCCGTGTATTAACGTTTACAAAAGTTAGAAAGGCAACAAAGATCAGGAATTGATACGATCAAGTACCACACCTGACCCAGGATACAGCATGGGAAAGTGACAAAAATACAATTAAACATCACAAACAAAAGCCAAGAGGTCAGCCCTTTCCCAGCAGGTGACCACAAGGCAGCAATGAACAGATGCTAAAGCATGACAAACACCAGACATAAATAACACAAATGATCCACAAAAGAAGTACCGCCTTGGAACGGTCATTAAAAATATTCTACTGGAGAGCTCAAACCGGTTTCACAGCGAGAGTGTGGTAATGTGTTGCAGCCCGAACCGCGAATCATCCGTGTTATATACCTCTTTTTTCCAGCACACCGGGCTTACATGACAATGAAGCCCTCTGCTGCTGTGAAGCCCGCGTCCAGTGATTTATCAACAATCAGCCGCATTGCGACACATTAAATCTAGATGAAATAAACAACTGTCAGCAACTGAAACACGTCAAGTTTCTATAGTAAACACTTATAAGGTATATTGCAATACTCAATGACTGTGAAGAGTGCCCATAATTCCAATAGAATTTGTCACGTCATGGTAAGTGATGTTAAGGTAGTGACTAAAAGTCTCACATATCTGTATTCTAAATGGGCTTGTGTTACTGACACCTGACGAAATTTACATTCGCTCCTCCCTGCATCCGGCCTAAGCTGTCAATTATATTACATTTACCTACGGGTTTATTTGTCGCTAGTAAGAAGTTACCGCCTACATCGCTGTTTAACTAAAATTGGAAGTTAGAGTACGGTTTTAAGCTCCTCCTTCGTCGTTATCCTTGGCTTGGCTGTCTGATTTAAACATCAGCAAAGATCAAAGAAAAAAGCGTCGGCCATACTACAAGCTAGATAAAGGATTCTTCCTCGGCTTTCTATTTAAACCACTCGGTGGGCTACGCCCACCTCGCGGTTTAAGCAAGAAAGCCTCGGAAAAGCATCCTTTATCTATTACTTCGAGAGTGTCGTAATTATAATGCCTCAAAAGCCGACAGGTAACTAAGCAAGGTTTGAATATATACTTAAGGAATAAAGAAACGCAACAAAGCCTTCGAGTCATTGTAAGCATACAATATGATGCAAGCTTTCAGTGCAAATGATAATAATCCATAGGAGCAGTATGTGTCCGTCAAATTACAGCAGGTTCAACGTAATAATCGATTACGTAATCGTTTTGGTATGCGCGTAACGAGCTTGACCCCCAAAGTAAACTGCTGAAACAGGGTCAATAAAAGCAAAGTTTGAATCAACCATCGGTTTATTGTTTTAAAAAGTCTTGGCATAGATTGCGGATCAAGGAAATGATCAAATGGCAACGTTTCTGTAGGATTCTGAAACGGCTTAACGTCATTAACGTCAACTCTGAATACTGAGTGAAACGCGTAAACTTTCTTTTCTGCTTGAGATTTATCCATTACAAGGACGTTTTGTTCAAGAATTTTGACTTGAAATCTTCAGACGTCAAAAAACCTCAATTCTGACGTCAAAATTCGATATCCTACGTTTTAATGGTTTCCATGATGTATATGTGTTTTTCTAACGATAAAATGGTCCAGTGACCAAGTTTGGGTTACAGTTAACAAGTTTGGTGTTCACTCTTGGCATGTAATTAGATGTTTTCTCTTGCATTATGCCGTGTTTTGTTTGGCTAACGTCAATATAAACACCTTACCAGCGTATTTCTACGTTATCTGAAAAGTCAGGTTTTCTCAAGAAAGCATGTTCTGATGTCTCTAGGTTTATCTTATCCCGTATATGCACCAGCGACCTAAACGCGATGGCTCTAAGTGACGTTTATCGTTTATTCACTACCATAGTGTATCTTGCCATTCAAGTAGCGTATTTTGACGCAATATTTGACTGCATTGCGAATATGATCGGACGTTTGTTTAATTTGCACATTGTCAAGTCGACATAAAATAACCAAACATGGAAAAGACGGGGTTTCTTGAGCTTTATTCTGATGTTAACGTCACATTTTATGTTTTCATATATTTTCATCTTGCAGCGTAAAATGTAGCGTTAAAATGACGTTTTGATATTTCATCACATGCCATAAATACTCAATAAGAAAATATCAAAAGAGATTTCACCAAACAGTCATTTAAATACGCAAAAATATTATTTTTATCTGTTGCATTTCTTTATTCCTTAAGTATATGTACCAAGACGGATGGAAAGGTTCTGTTATTATAACACCTTAAAGCATACAAAGAAACGAATTTTTTTTACTTGAATGGTCAGGGGAATGTTGGATTTACATTGCCCAAAATCAGTCAGATAACTAAGGTTTGCCCACGAATTTGAGAGTACTGTTGTTATTATGAAGGTTTATTTTCTATTATGTAAGGCATGTTGAAGTAGAATTACCTAGTGCTTAGTCACTTTAACAACTTTTCAAGAATTTTTGAGAAGTCAGTTCGAATGTGGATCGTAGTGGCTTGGTTGGTAGGATGTTAGATTTGGGGTCAAAGGTTGCTAGTTTGAGACTCAACACTTGCAGATTTACTGTGTTGTGACCTTGAGGAAGACACTTTCTCCACTGTATAGTACTGGTTTCACCAAGGAAGACAGGAAATCATCACAACATGGCTGAAAAATTGATGAATCAAACCAAACAAAACGTTTAATTGACCTTACATAGTATTTTTATATTTTAGAATGTCAAAATCTGGCTAGCCAAATGGTAGAGAACAACATATCCCCAATAGCCTATTCCCTACAGCTGCAGAAGAAACGCCTTATGAAGAATAATACGGCAGAGGTGCTGCGCAACGTTAAACTCTTAGAACAGACGAGAATAATCATCTGCAGTCCACGAGAGGAAAAGTATAAACTAATAAAACTGGTGTTAGATGAGGTATAATTGAATACTTCATTCCTAATTAACCCTTAAAGCGCCACCTTTAATTTGCAGCAGACGACAATTTCAAATTTTTGTCCCTTTTTCAAAAATAACAAATATGGAATGATATTTCATGAGAATCGTCTGCTGGCAGACGACTCTCATGAAACATAATACCTTATTTTTTTTCGAAAATTGGGAAAGATGTCGCAAAATTTGTCGTCTGCTGCAGTCGTGATTGACGCTTTAAGGGTTAAAGATAGTCTGGCTGTGATTATTCCCCCCTCTTTGAATCCACCAACCGCCTCAGCAGTGTAGTCCAACGGCAAAACCTCATTCTGAAAGCAGCTGAATATGAGCCGCAACATGTGATTTCCAACAATATGGCATTTTGACAAGTGTAAACTCAGACGAGCCTGTACGTCCTTCTTTTAAGCTTAGAAACTCCAAATAATTTTCAGTCAGTAGCTTAACACTCATACCATATTCAAACTACTAGCAAAAGTTCCGATTAGACTGCGCGTAGGCGCAGGCTGATCTGAGGCTTTGCTGGTCGCACATACCACATTGTTGGAAATCTCATGTTGTGGCTTAATTATGTATTAAAATATTTTCATTTTACCAATCATATGACCAAATAGTATTCGTTTAAATATCTTTGAATGCATTGCGAGTAAAAGGTCTACTGTTCATTTTTAATAAATGGGTATAAATGTTTTTTGAAAAAAAATTATCGGGACTAAGTTCAGCTCCTTTAAACCTGTCATGAAATGTTTTTGATATATTTAGATATGCGTTCTGAAAAAAGAACCAAATAAAGCTTCTGCTAGGGAGTGCAGTGGCTCAGTGGTAGAGTGCTTGACTCGAGACCGAGGGGCCACAGGTTCGAGCCTCACCGGCGTCACTGCGTTGTGGTCCTTGAGCAAGACATATTTATCCTAGCTTAGAACTGGTTCAACCCAGGAAGACCCGTCCCTGTTTACCTGAAAGATTGTTGATGGGACAGAAAGAATCAAATCAAACAAACAAAACAAAAAAGCTTCTGCTCCTGCTTTCAGAGTTTAGATAGATATGATTGGCACCTTTTGAATTTGTTTGAGTTGAGAGAGTGTATAATATTCAAAACTTGACTCTCTCTGACAGGTTTGAAATGATAATGTTCAAAACCCGCAATTGGAATGTTACGTTTTATGTCCTAAAACTAGGATGTGTAGTAGCAGCAGCATTTACTGACTGATGGTGTGTTTATATTTCATCTGAAATGTTTATGTAAAAATCATTCATGATATTACACACTTCCATATAAGCAGAAACCGTCATTTAAATTGGAATAATATCAGCACTGTTTTGGCATAAAGACTAAATGGGCCTTGACGCGAGAAAACCTGTCTTCGGGATTTGCGACCAACAAAGGCGCAGACCAGCCTGCGCGTTCGCGCAGACTGATCAGCGCCTTTGTTATTCGCTTTTGGAAACGAATCATATCTAAGCTTGCTTCACGCGAAATTTCAATTTTCCAGCTAGTCTCTGTAGGTGAGGAGACTGGTTTGAGTCTCGCTTTTCAGAAACACCGAAGACAGGTTTTCTCACGTCGCGGCCCCAAATGCTATATGCCATAAGTCATTTGACTCTGGACCACACTAATTCACAAATAGACATTTTCAGACAAAAGTATGCATAGTGTAGAAAAAACTTCCTCTTTCTTTCTCATTATCATTTGGGCCTCGTCGCGAGAAAGCCTGTCTTCGGGGTTTCTGACAAAGCCAGTTTCAAACCAGTCTCCTCAGCTACAGAGACTAGTTATAAAATTGAAATTTCACCTGTAGGAAGTTTATATATGGTTTTTTTTATAAAAAATGAATAACAAAGGCGTTGATCAGGCTGCGCGGATAGGCAGGCTGGTCTGCGCCTGTGTTGTTCGCAAACTCCCGAAGACAGGTTTTCTCGCGTCGAGGCCCATTTCATTGTGTGTCAATAACATTAGTTTCTTTTTTTTTAATTCTAGGCTGCCTTGTTCAACATGCTATCAGACAATTCCTACAGTTTCTTCATACTGGACCCAGTGAGTACACTTTAGAACTAAACAATTAATAGGTGTGTCCGCTAACCCCTCGAACCCTTATTGTTTTGTCAACCCTACCGGTTGGTTTTATTGCAATTCAAAAAGTCATACCACAGACCCTTCTTTTTTTTCAAATATTCTATAGAATACTGTCAAGCCCAGTACAATCATGTTTTGGGTTTTAACGTTGCATTGCTTACAATCAAAATTGCATTATTCATAGTTTACCTACCAGAAATAATTTAATTGAACTTGTTAAGCCTGTCTGACACAGAACACGGTTGGGCACACGGTTCCAATACGGTATACTCGGTTATACACGGGTTGAGTGGTACGATTAATGAGCTCCAAAGTGCTTTGGGATGAGTTGGTACGATTTAGACTCGAATGTAGCACGAGTATGTACAAACATAGCACGGATATACTCGATCAAGCAAGGTTTGTCACGATTTGAACACGATTTGCAAAACGATTTTCATACGGTTGTTGTACGTTCCAAGTACGGTCTAGTACGGTCTGTTACGGCCTAGTACGATTAAACACGACTTTTACTCGATTAACTTGACATTTACAGGGTTTACATAGGGTCCCACCGACTTTTGTTCGAGTTCGATTCCATACGAATTATATATGATATTGACACGGTTGAGTTCACTCGTGGAGTGGACTTCATGTACGGTTGTATATACGGTCTCGTACGGTCTCTCACGGTCTTGTACGGTCTCACAGGTTCTCTCATGGTCTTGTACGATCGCTATTTCGAAAAACCATACACGGCTTTCACAGATACACTCGAATGGCCCGAGTATAACTCGGATAAGGCCACGGTTGGTTTGGTTGTACATGTATGTACGGTTTACACGGATGGCCAACCGTATAAGCCGTGTGTTCTGTGTCAGACAGGCTTTAAATAGTGTTGACCCTCTCTCTCCAAAGAAAAATTAATTGAAATATTTTCCAATGTACCTACGTTTTAGGCCCAGTTTCTTCAAATTGCATTTATCAAAACAAAAGTCATTCAAGGATTATGTATGTTAAATAATAAAAAAAACGGAATATGCATTTATTACAAATAGGCATGATAAAATATAACGTTCAAAATAATATCATACTCTTCTTATTTTCACACACTGAGTACTGTATAGGCGTTAAACATTTTATATGAGCCTCTGTCATTGATTTAATGGATTAACTGTGTGGACACTGTTATAAAGCTTGCTTCACTCCTCCCACCCCCTCACGTACACCACAAAAATGAGCAAGTGCATGACAATATCAACAAAATGCATTCTGCGACTAGTGAATACTTAGATAAGCGGTACATATACTACCACTAGAGCCGTAACAGACTATTAGCTGTGCACACAATGTGCAGCTAATAGCTCGCAGTAGTTATTTACAGACAGTGAAAGTAAGCAAGGGTGCAAAGATCAAGAAACGATACAATCAAGTATCACACCTGACCCAGGATACCAATGTGAAAGTAACAAACTCACAGCTAGAAATACAAACGAGAGCCAAGAGATCAGCCCTTTCCCAGCAGGTGACAGCAAGGCACACATAAACAGACGCGTACAAAGGCATAGCAAACACAAGACAGAAAAAGCATAAAAGATCTACAAAAGAAGACTATTATCAGACTGGCGGATGCCCAGGCTAATCTGATTATTTGCTGGGTGCACTGGTCATTATGTTTTGTTTGGTCTCACACCGATTCAATAAACTTACTGTAAATTTGGAAATTTTCTCGAATAGTGTTGAAAAGACATATTTGCGGCGTACGAAATTCGCGACTAGGGCATGATTTACCTATATCAGTAAAAGGCAGAATTATCTCGCCACTTCACGAGGGTTCTATTTTCACGAAACTTCGCATATGCGAAGTTTCGCGAAAATAAAAATCCTCGCAAAAATTTCCAAATTACAGTAAGTAATGGTTCATTTTTTCTTTATTAATCTAGACTACTCATTTGTCCAGCCTCTCAGAAATCAACATGTACCGGAACGGACTATTTGCAGCCAAGTGTGACCTGTTTGCATACAGATACAAGGACATGTCCGATGATTCTTCGGGACTTTCAAGTCCATATGCCTTTGGCGCCGCTGATGCTGCTGCAATCATAAATGAAGCGAAGTACTACTACGCCACTGAGCCCAATATAATGCCTACAGATACTTTTTCTAAAGAGCGATTTCTGCGCTTGCTCCGGAAGGTATGTATTGCTAAAATACAAATTGGTAGGCACATGATATATTGGCCATTTCTTTACATGCGTAATGTCATTTTTGCAGTGCGCATGCGCGGATGTGCAATGACGCTAGATGCCTTTGACAGAAAAGAGAAAATAAGTATACTGATAAGAATCATTGCTAATTTGATATGATGCACAGACCAAGAGCTAATCAAAACGTCAACTTTTTTATGCAGATCAAATAAATGGCTTCTAAAACAACCATATATTTTCTTCAGTAGCGCTTACTTTTTTTAAAAATATGAACTAACAGGGAAATTTCTTTCATTTTAGAGCAGTCCCTTACAGCATAAAAAACAAACTTTTAGAGTAATCCCTCACAACTACAATAAACAATTTTTTGGGCAGTACCTAACAACATAGAAACAAACATTTCAAGCAATCCCTTACGACATAAAAACACACTTTTAGAGCAGTCCCTTACGACCTAGAAATACACATTTAGAGCTTTACCTTACAACATAGAACACATTTTTAGAGCTTTCTCTTACAACATAGAAACAAACTTTTCAAGCAATCCCTTACGACATATAACACACTTTAAGAGCAGTCCCTTACAACATAGAAATACACGTTTACAGCAGTCCCTTACAATATAGAAACATACTGTTAAAGAAGTATCTTACAACATAGAAACACACTTTTAGAGCATTCCCTTATAATACAGAAACACAGTTTTATAATTGTCCCTCGTGATATAAAAAAGTTTTAGAGCAGTCTCTTACATCATAGAAACAAACTTTTAGAGCAGTTGTTTGTGATACAGAAACACAATTTTAGAACATTCCCAAACGATAATGAAATAAACTTTTAGAGCAGTCCCTTACAACATAGAAACAAACTTTTTAAGGCAATCTCTTATGATACAGAAACAAACTTTTAGAGCATTCCTGTATGATACAAACATTTTGAGCAATCATTTATGATATAGAACAAACTTTTAGAGCAGTTCCTTATGATATAGAAACACGACTGTAGAGCAACTCCTCAGACACAAATAACTCCACATTGTGCGACCTCCCTTAAAAGTGTTCGTTTTGCATTTTTAAATTACGTGATGTGGATACATATAGTAGTGTAAGCAATTTTCTGACCTATATGCATATCTTTCTCAGGTGAAGATTGTGGATGCGAAAACCGGTCATATCGAGTTCAACTCCACTGGTTCTAGATGTAACTATTCTCTGAGCTTGTATAACCATGGAGGTATAGGATTGTTTAAGAAGGTAAGTTGAACTTAAGGTACAGCGTGTCTCAAAAACCAAACGAGTCGTGACATGAGATTTCCATCAATGTGGTATGTGCCACGAGCAACGCCTCAGATCAGCCTGCGCATACGCGCAGTCTGATCATAGACTTTGCTAGTCGCTTGAGCACTCTATGCGTGTTAAGCAACCGACTGAACAGAATTTAGGAGTTTTAAGCTTAAAATGAGGCTGCATAAGCTCGTCTGAGTCTACACATATCAACATGTCACATTGTTGAAATCTCATGCACTGGCTCAAATGAGTATGATCAGGAACTGCTACAATTTCACACACTATAGACTAACCCTTGGCTCCATGAGGAGGAACAAAGACTAGCAACAGCCACATGGGT
Source organism: Loripinus fragilis (assembly GCA_964019695.1). Classification (NCBI taxonomy): domain Eukaryota; kingdom Metazoa; phylum Mollusca; class Bivalvia; order Lucinida; family Lucinidae; genus Loripinus; species Loripinus fragilis. Next base: position 61,627,950 of record OZ026519.1, on the reverse strand, counting down.
CTAGGGGTTGTATAAGCCAAAGAAGATATCAAACATCTGAAAAAATCATACAACTTTGCAGGACGGTCATTTTTATTGTATATCACCTGTATAAATATATATACTCTATCGTGATAGTACGATTGTTTACCTTAGTTTAACGGTCTATTTCCCATACATATTACTGAAATAGCAAGCACAGTTGATGCTCAAAATAAATCCTCATTCAAAACGAAGTTACTACATGCATTAAGGGAAAACGTTTTAAATATACAGATTAGGGTGCAAGGGTGCAAGCGAGCATTGATGGCTGGTCTATATGTATTTGTTGAATGTGCCTAGTGTCTCCAGTCGTTATTTCAACAAGATAAAACGAACGTCTCATTCAGGGAAATAGCCTGCCTTATCGCTAGAAATCCTTACAAAATTAGTTTAGCTAGCATTGAGGCTTCCTAACACATGCAATGTATCATAACAAGAAAACAACCAAATTAATTAACATAATATGACAAAATAAGAAAATTATGCAAGCAAATAATGAAATACGGTAAAAGTAAAGAAGAAGGCAATGACTTGAACATCTATGAATCCTTTTTATGGTTAACGTGATGCCCCCTCGTGAGTCCCAAAGACATGTGTGGATCCAGAAGTTTCGTCAGGGGGTGATGTTCAACTGTGGCAACACCTTTTTGGCTTTTGTAGTCAATGCCTTCAACCTATTTTATAAAGGGGAGAGGGGGTCTTATTTTTCTCCACAATGGGGGCCTGTACTATGATTCCTGAAAACCCCAGTATACATGTACATAATCGGCCCACCAGTGAAACACCATTTAAATAATGGCCCAACATTAAATGCTCGCTGGGTAGCTTTCCAATTTTCCGGGGGTCTGGACCAGTATTTCTAAGTACAACCATAGCTTTGAGATTTTACAGGGTCTGAACCAGTATCTTTAAGGACAAATTTAGCTTTGATATTTTACAGGGGTCCAGACCCACCAGCCCCCCCCCTCCACCCCAGTTTAGATGCAGGCATGCATATATACGCATTTCCTTAGCTCACTCGAGATATATAAATATTTTATATAATTTACATGAAGGCAAGTGAGTCTTATTTCATATTCAAAGAGTATTTTGTGTGTTATAATTAGATGGTAACATATGTACAGTATACCATTATCTAATGAAAGACAAAAGTATTATCCGCTTTATGACCCATATGCTGGTGCTAAATTATTTTTATATTCCTCGAGCAGCTCTACCTGAAACAAAAATTATGATCCCAAATGTATTTGAGCCATTGAGCTGTTGTACTATTAATATCGTAATTGGTGAAGCTGAAAATTGCGTGTAAAAGGTTTTTGGATTTTGCTTGACCAAAATAGCCACTTTGTCGTTAAAATTTTGTCGGTCTTATATAAGTTTTAGTCGAAACTGAAGGCAAAGGCTATCAGTAGACAACAAAAATCACAATGAGCAAGGAAAATGTGAACTGAGAGTTTTTACTAAATTATGCAACTATAGTTTGACCAAAGAGAGAACTTGCTCCCTGGCTCTATTCATTATATGAAATCCGTTAATGTATATCTAATGAAATATGTAACTGAAACCAAATTGTTTTCTTTTCAAATTCAAGTTTTGTTACAGGTTGGATACTGGAACGCCTCTGGCAAGACCCCTGAAGAAAGACTGACTTTCTTAGAGCTGAATGATACAGATGTGAAGGAGACACGAGGAATATTCCGTGAGGTGGAGACAGTCGTTGTTGTTATGGTAAATCAGTTTACTGCCCTGCCAGCCAAGAATGACAGTGGCGTCATGTTTTGTTTACAAAGTTGTTAGGGACTTAGAATCGATAGATCACTTGTTTATTAATCCTATCCGCAGGATAGAGTTCATACAGGCGTGATCTCTCGATTCACGTTAGCTCAAGTGGAGTGTACACGTCAATGTTTTACTTAACAATTGTAAACACATATTTCGTTATTGTCACTTTTGGTTGGCACGACAATACTTTCCTCAGATATAAAGATGTCAGTAATCAATCTTGGATGCTACTGAATGTCTGAACCGACCCAGTCAATTATTATAATAAACCTCACCAAATTTCATCCAAATTCAGTCCATACATCATTAATCACTTCTATAAGGGTGATCCAGAATTTGCGGAAAAAAATGTTATATAAGCATTGTCAACCACGCAATCTTTTTTACGGAATCTTATCTCCGGTGTATTTTAAATTCATGAAGCTCATTTTAAAATGAATTGCTACGTAACCTTAAGTCCCTGTCATACCCTGCGTTATAGCAAATTTGTTTATTTTGCTGGAGCGCTGTAATATTACAAGAAAACCCTGATATTTTGTGGAAAATGGCTGGTTATGGAGTTGTAACAGGGACCAAGGCCCTATTACAGAGTTGGAATGGCGTTCCATCGCGTTATATGGCATTCTCATTGGCGATTAGTTTTACTCTCACAATGCTTCCACTGCATTTTCACGGCGCTTGCAGTGCATACACTCAGTTTCGCAGCGTTTGTACTTGCTGAAGGCGTGTTGAAGACACAATGACACCCTAAAGGACGCTGTGCAATCTCTGTGCAAACGCCACAGACAACCACAGCGTTTGAACGATCATCCTAGGGCACGCCTGTGAAGTATGCAGAGCTCCTATTGCATTGTAGGAGACCTTACTGCGTGGTTATGGTGACCTTACGGCGACCCCATTGTGCTCTTATTAAAATGCCAAGTAACAGTGTTTGTTTTGAGCATGCTCAAAGTACGTGCCGTCATTCAGAGTTCTATGCAGTTCCACAGCATCTACTGGTGATGCAACTGCTTTGCTGCGGTGATGCTTGCAATTGTACCTCAACGTTCTGCATTTTTCTAGGACGACGTGAGATCGCCGTAAGAATGCTGCCTGCTATGGTGTAAGGGTAATGATATTCAGTGCGAATGACGTTATTTAACGTTTTTCACCAATTCGAACCAGGAACACATTTTTGAAACAAAAGTTCTGTGATAGTATCTCTTTGTGTTGAGTAAAACCTAAACAACGCCCCTGATCTTAGGTTGACCTTTCCGTCGCCACAATGCAAATTTTGACGTCAATAATCGTCAAAGAAAAGTACCTATTTACAGATTATTCAAACTATAATTCTGATAATGTAATATGTCACCAGGCAAAACCGAAGTCAAACAAGACAAATTCATCAAATTTATATCCCGATGAAGGATTATTTTAGAGGAAAGTGTGAATCACAAAACATCAATCCAATTTCTCTGACCACTTAGTTTACCTTGGGTATCATACAGCTCATTATTAAAAGCCTGTCAACTATTTGAGTTCTTAGTTTAATACAAATGTAAATATCTAATTGTACAATTCCAATATCTGACCTATCAACCTGATCCAGAGGTCAGGGGGTGTGCAAGGTCAAGAGTTTTGCAGTTATGTTGTCTATACTTATTTCCCTTTCTACATTTAGAAAACAAAGTTTTGACCTTTTGACCCTTGACCGGACTGATGGGTTGGGTGTATGGGTCGGGTGTAAGGACAAAAATACATGGTGCAAACTCTCTATTCACTTTGATATGAAACATGACTACTTCAGTTAAAACAATGTTCTGATCGTTTGACCCAACCCCAGGGGCCGAGAGTGTGTATTTGTGTAAGGGCAGATATGTGCTGCCTTGGTGCTCTATGCTCCATTTTTTAATGTGATATGCAGCATGACTACTTAAAGATGTTTTGATATTTTGACCACACCCTCGGGATCAAGGTTGTGGGTATGGATAGAATACCTGTATGGGCCTGTGTAGTGATCCCCTTTAATTTGTTATGCAACATGACTACTTTCAGAAAAAAATATGTTTTAACCTTTTGACCGCACCCTGGAGTCGAGGATGTGTATACGGGCAAAATATTTGCTACCATGATGCGTCATTCCCTTTATTTTGATATGCAACATGACCATATCCTAAAAAGTTTAATTTTGGCCTCAGACCCACCCCCTTAGTGTACCCAGGGAGGCAGATACAGGCCTTTGAACTTAAATCCTGTTTGATAGCCTTCATATCTATTGTACCTTTGTCTGCATGCAAAAATTACATAAAAAATGTTGACAGCTGACTTAGTTATTGCGAAATTTAAATATTTAACGTTTCATCCCACCTACGGGTCAGGGGGTGGGGCATTCATGACCTAAAATGAAAATTTGTCAGATATAATAGCTTTGGGGAAATGTTAATTTCATTGAACAAAAAAGCCAATATAGCTTTCCTATTAGCCGATACATAAAAAAGGGCCATTACTCAGTCAAAAGTTTGCAAATGATCTCCAAATTCATACCTGACTTGTACTTAATGATGCTTAACACTTCTGTAAACTTTGAATGAAATTGATGCATCCCTGCAAACTTTATTGACCAGAAACCAAAATTTAGCAAAAACCAAAGTTAAATATGCAATAACTCATTCACAATTCTGCAGATGATCTCCAAGTTCGAATTTGACATGCATTTAATGATGTCTTACTCTTCTGTTAACCTTCAATGAAACAGATACTTCCCTTCAAAAGTTGTTGATCTTAAACCAAATATGTGAAGCCATGGACGACGACGATACCTACGATGACAACGCCAACGGATTCATGATCCCTTTATGTCCACCGTGCTTCGAAGGTGGCACAATAAACAAATTGGTTGCCCTGGGGGTTGGCGATTAAATTTTGTGTATCAAACAATATAATCAAGAAAGGAAACACTCAAAATTTTAAGAATAGCTTTTGGGAACAATGTCAGGTATATGTAAATGGTACATTTCTTTTGAGTAAGACCCTTGTGGATTTTACCTTTTTTGTATTTGATTAAAGCAGCATAGTCTGTAACTTTTGATCTTTTCATTTTAGAAATAATGTTTCTTTTTTTTCAAGAACACAGTAAAGATACTAAAATTCAGGTACACATTTTACCTTATTCGTAATAATTAACAAATTATTAGTGCCAAAACAACAGCATTTATATTAAAAATTAATTGTTTAGAATTATTTGAGGGACGTAAATAATTACAAACAAGAGAAAAAACACCTGTTTTTATAAGATAATTCACTTTTCCATGCAGTTTTCAGCTGTAAAAAATAGAATTATTGTGAAAACATAACTTTATTCTACTTTTACAAATGATTTAAAAATATTTTTCTTTCGAAAAGTGTTCATAGTTACAGACTGAGTGACTTTAAGAGTATTTTGCGTGGTGCGCGATTTGATGACGTTACTGATCTTCCACTTGCAGCTCAGCAGACCATCGCTGACGTATCAATTACCTTGAATAGAGAGTGTTTTCTTGGATAAAACCTTGCAGAATGTGTGTGGATAATAAGTGAATAAGGAAACGACATTAAATCATAATGAGCAAAAATGTGCTTGCTAATAATGATATAACGCGTATGGACCTTTTATACATGACGTTATGCAACAAAAATAAAATTAACCAAAATTTTAAATCAGCATAATTTTTCCTAATTGTGTACAAAAATTATGTACTTTGTATTAAAATTGTGGAAATAATGTCATTTTTCCGCCAATTTCTGGATCACCCATCGTTTATTTGAACTTTCAACTTTACTTGCTTTGAGTCTGTTTCTTTTACATCACTAGTTAATTCCAGCAATACGTATTAAATTTGACATAAATATTCTTGCGTATGAAACGTTGAATTCGGGCTGATCATTTGCTTTGACATTCTCCCTGTGAAATGTTAAGGGTAAAACAGTTTTCTTTCTTATTTCTTTCCTAGGAAGAGCCCTTCGTAATGTACAGACCTACACCTAAAGGAGTTACATTTCAAGGAAACGAGAGATTTGAAGGGTTTACAATAGACTTGCTGAACCGTATAAGTGAAGATCTTCAATTCAAGTATGAAATCATACTAAGTCCAGAAAATTCTTATGGACAGAAAATGAAAACTGGAGACTGGAGTGGTATTGTGGGATCAATCAGAGCCATGGTAAGTTCCTATTACAGTAATGTTCTGTGAATATTCTACCATATCGATGCATTAAAAAACGCGTACTGCATGTATTTCTTTTTTTGAAAATACATGACATACATATATTAAAGACGTTTGATGTTAATTCCCACGCACACGTTTCCTACGCCAGGAATCAGGGAAGTTGGTCTGGGTCCTGTCTTTCGTCCAGTTATGAATTCAGATCAATACAGATTTCAGATACTCTAATTTCAGATCGATGTTCCGACGTTATCGTGACAAAATAAAGTAACTAAATATCTATTTGACCTTTCATCCGACTTTATCGTCTCAGCACCAAATACAGATAGATCAGGCAAAAAGAAATGATGTACACAATTTTCAAGTTTTTACCTGGTTACAAATATACTCATGTCCAATGAAAACGCACCACCTACAAAAATGACTATATCTTTTTAACGACTTAAAATTTATTTTTGCAATTGTATCTTACTGTACTGTAGCAATTCTGTAAGTTACTGATAGGTCTTTAAAACCGAATGATCACTGATGACACGTGCAGGGACCATTCAACAAAACAACCGTCAAAACAGAAAGTCACAGAACCAGCCATAGAATGTGTCAGAATTTTCAAAAGCATTATTCTCGCATTTCCTTTGTAGAAATTGCAAAGAATCTCTTAATTGATAGCCAGGGATAGTCATCTTGCCTTGAAAGCGGCTACACCGTCACGATGTGACGTCAGTAGCATAATTTTGACTAGGCGTAAAATCGAGACATTCAAGGAATCCTTCTTTTATTGATGCAAAATTACGACGAGGTTGTACCAAGAAGATTTCTTGCTCGTGTAGCGGGTCGTTAACATCGACGGAGCGTAGGTATCAGCGTTTTAGGATAAACGTCAATCTCTAAAAGCTCTTATACAAAAATCTAAGAGTATCTGTGTTGAACTTGATTTTAGATAATACTCGCACTAACAGATGAACACACATTTTAGAAGATTTAAAAGGCTAGCGTTGCGAACAATGGCTGGCGACGCGCTCAAAGTTGACGTCAATGATGCAACGTCAAAGTTTTAGAGGATTTGTATGACGTTTTGCATGTGTGTGCGTTTGTACGACCGAAATAAGCATTGTGTAGAACATTGGGACAGTAGAAATCGCAATTAAACATTTTACGTCAAGTTTTGTCGGACCACTCCATATTGAAGCTTACATAGTGACATTGTTCTTGTTAGTGTAGCGTTAGCTGTTGCGTCACAACTGTCAAAGCTGTGGCGAAATGACAGGGGATCTACTGGCAAACAGAAAACATTTAAACGAGATTTTGGGGTCTTTTTGTAAACGCCCAAAATGCGATTAACGCAATTTTGAGGCTGACGTTACGTCATGTGTTAACGAAGTCACTGGAATTGATTTTTTGTGCCAAAACATCGCAATTGTCCTAAATAATAATTATAAATAACACAATTTTGTACAGCTTTTGATAGGCCACAAATATGCGCATCGGAAGAGTGGTGCGTTTTCATTGGACATGAGTATACAATATTGGCCGAGACTCGGATTGTCTCTTCTAGGTGTACGTTTATTTTAAGACGCGCACAACCTGATCTCCTGATTTCCTTTTCATGCTTACTTGTTTTTTCACTGAGTCAACATGGAGTGATCTGATGTTTTATCTCTTTCACGAAAAAATGTTCGGTTAGTTTTTAAATTTCTATCATTATGTTAAAATGAACATATAAATGAATCATTGTTTTTTTTCAGAATGCCACACTTGGAATGGGTGCCATCTCAATAACATCTGCACGTGAAGAAGCAATAGACTTCAGCCTTGGTATCTTATCAACTGGTGTCAACATTCTCGTTACTCAACCAGAGGAAAAGTTGAATATATTTCAATTCCTTCAACCATTTTCTCTAGAACTCTGGATGGCTATCATTGGCTCTTCCGTTGGAGTCTCAATAATTTATTACATTCTGGATTTCCGAAAGCAGGAGAGGAAATTCACAGTAAAATCAACAATGTGGTTTTCGATTGGTACGTTACTTATGAAAGGAAGCGATTTTAGTCCAAAGGCAACTTCTCAAAGAATCCTGACAACAGGTTTTTTGTTTTTCGTGCTGATAACAGTGTCTACATATACAGCCAACATGGCTGCCTTTCTAACAAAGAAAAACTTGGAGGAGCCTATTGACTCGTTTCAGCAATTAGCTGAACGTGAGGAGATTAAAATTTTAACAGTAGATGACTCTGCAACAATGAATTATCTAAAGACTAGCCATGAAGGAACAGTGTATCACACAATATGGGAAAGAATTGAAAAAGGTAATGGTTTAGTTACTAACGCAACTGAAGCAAGACTTAGAGTAGCAAGAGGAAATCATGCGTTCATATTTGATTCGAGTATAAACTCTTATTCGGAGAGGAAATATTGTAAGACTAAATCAGTGTCTTCACCAATCTTGCTGCAAGAGCATGGCATAGCAATGTATCCAGGGGCACCTTTCAAGTCGCAACTAGATATTGAGCTACTCAAGCTAAAAGAGGAGGGATTTATATACGAGTTGCGGAAAAAGTAAGTACCATATTGGTTTAAATATTTTTTTCATAATTCTTAAACACAAAAAATAAAGAAAGACATTATATGATATGATTGAATAAAGAAAGACGACAAAACATCACAGGGCCAATATTATACTGCACATACACGTACTTAAGTAATAATAATAGCTACTGTCGCTGTCTACAAATAACTAGGTTCATTTTTAAATCAATAATTATTGATAGCATTTAAACTAAACAGTTGGTATATAAAATTATCTATAATACTATTGACAGAGCGAAAAGCAAAACATAATAAGAAAACAAACGGAATATTTGCATGTGCGGATTCAGAAAGTTTTGTCAGAAAGGGTCCAACTCAACTTTTCTGGAAGCGTTTTTTAAATTAAGGTGGGGAGAAGATCCAAATACCAATAAAAGCGGGGGGCATTATTGGCCGCTAGCGAAATGCCATTCCAATGGCGTTTCACTGGCGGGCAGATGATGGCCCGCCATGAAATGCTGGCTTGGTAGCTTTGTGATTTCGAGGGGATCCGGATCAGTCTGGCTAAAAGCCCTAATTTCTGTAATATTCCAGGGGTGGGGGGAGGGGGGTCCAGACCCCCTGTCCCCCGTCTGGATCCGCCAATGATTTGTCTTCCTGATGTCTTGTGATAGTCAATGTTCTGTGGCGCTTCCCCACGGTGCTCTGGGTTAGTCTGCAGTGTGTGATTGTGGTATTACCTGATCATACTCGTTTTTTTGGTACTTGTGCAGAAGAAAATGCATTTAGTTGGTTTAACTGAACATATTTCTAACTGGTGTTTTAACCATAAATATACTAATTACTGATGCTATTAATAATTATGTTATCAAATGCATTTTATACCCCCATCATTTTGTATAAGGTTGGATATACTGTTTTCACATTGTCCTTCCATCAATGTGTTTGCCTTTGTTCTGTTTGTTTGTCCTTCCGTTTTCTTCAAAAGTCTTGAACTCTCTGGTCTGACTCCTCATATCAACTTTGATGAGAAGACGTCCGAGTAAATTTTTCGATCGCCCTGCTTTATGGTCAATATCATAGTGGGAGGTCAAAGGTTACATTTATTTTTATGTCATCTCCGTATCTCCTTGTCGGATTCTACAAATATTTGAAACACATGCCGATGGTCCACCTACTGAGTCCACCTGTAAAGCAAAGGTATAACACATTCTATTTTAAGAGCATGGTCATATCAAGACGTTAATTGTCATATGTACAGAATGTAAGTATATTTCATATCTCTTGTTCCTGAGAATATTTCAGCCGAATTTTAATGGCACATTAAGGCTCTGGCAACACAATCTTATTTTTCGCTGATCTCGCGTGATCGTACTTAAGTGTCCATAAGAACCTTGTCACGTGATATGAATTGTTTTTCGGGTTTTAGATATGTTAAGGCTCAAAACAAACTACTCAGATACAGACACAAGCAAGAAAATTATACAATTATTGACTATTGAGGCATAGGACATGATGTGATATTGACCTGAGAGAACCAATATTGACCGAGGCGGAGCTGAGGTCAATATTGGTATTCTCAGGTCGATATCATATCATGTCCAATGCCTGAATAGTCAACAATTGTTTTATTATATAATTTCTCTAAACAAAAAAAACAACAACAACCAAATATTGGCTATGGACTATGTTTAGGAAAGTCTTGAATTTCTTTTTTTAACACGATGAATGATTTCATTCAATTAAAAGAGGAATGAATGTATACTGTATTTGTAATTACAACTGCAGACAGAGAAGATCCAGATTAAATGCAGCATAATGTGGCATTTCATCAGGTTCTACACTGTTTGCTAAGACAAAAATGATCTTCAGGGAAAGAACTGCAATTTTGTTTAGAAATTAAAACCTGTGACACCTTGAATTATACAATGGACCATTCCACGTTTATTGCATCAATCCAGAAGGAAGAATTCATTTGTTCATTTAAGAGCTGCTAATTACTATATTCAACAGCAAAGTCTAAATTACATGTCTATGATGAAACACCAACTCTTGTGAATTCCGTGCTGCTGTCACTCACTGAATTGTATTTACAGCAAAGCATGTAAGTTTCATGCTGAAAGCACACCTGTTAAGGAAAGTTTCTATGAAGTCCATTTTAGTTACTTATATTGAATAGGAAAAAACAGCAGCCCATCTGATATGTAGTTTAATGGACTTGAGTGGATATGCATCTGGGCCAATCAAAAGATGTCTATTTACAGGTTATATAATAATACAATTAAGCATGTATCAAATTCAGTTATTATATGGTCAAGACAGCGAATAACAAATGCGCTGATCAGCCTGCTCGGATACGCCAGATTATCTGCGCCTTTGTTTATACATGCAACAAAATCAGATTGTTTCACACTGAGGCTCATTATATGTGTATTATGTATTTGTAGATGGTGGGAAAATACACGTGAGTGTGATATGGAGCTTCAAAGTCGGAGTTCATCCCAAGTTGAATTTGGATTACAGCATATGGCTGGCGTGTTTGTGGTGGGGTCATTCGGACTAGGTGTCTCAGTAGCATTCTTTCTGTGTAAGAAACTCTTTATCATAGCTCAAAGAAACACCTCTTTTGGAATCACCAGAGATGACGCGTCAAATGGTGCATCGTCTGCGAAAAGTGGAGAAGAAAAGCAGAATCCCTTACTATTTGGAGTTACGGAAGGAAAACAATCAACCGTTTGAATACACCTTCATTGACAGCTGGTCCCGAAGTTTTATACTTTTTTCATGCAAAACCAAACTGAGCACGAAATTTATCCTGCGCATAAATGTTAAAATGCCAACACTTGTTGGCATTTTAACATTTATAAGCACAATAAACAGAACCTCTCAGTGAGAGTTTTAAAGCAAGAACAATTTGTATTTTTCAGCATTTTAGGTTTATGCGCCGTTGAAAGTTCATGCTCATTTCATGCTCAGATGAGTTGAGCTTTGAAAAAGTTTGATAATCTCGGGGACTAGAGCTGCAAAGGAAAACCGTATTCAACACGATAATAGCACTGTATGTATACCTGTTTTCAAAATTCAAAAACGTTTCGAAAACAACAAAGATTCAGACCAGTTAGCTTCTTACTGGTCAAGCTTATCAGGATCAGCGCGCTTTACAGGGCGAGTATATCAAAATAATGAGATAACACCGCTTGATTGACTGAAGATCAGAATTTCATTCACATGTAAACTTCATTTACATGTAAACTTCCAGTTTTGCTTACAACAGCATGTGGAATAGATATGAAGGCTGTGGTCTGAAACTCATACTTAGTCGATGTGACCTGCTAATGTTTAGACTAGTCTGTCGCAGATTACATACAGGATCTTACATGAGTGCTCATGTTTTATTCATTTTATTAAACAAGTTGGGGAAAGATATCTTTCACAACGAGTTTAATAAATTCGATAATATAAGAGCACGAATGTTTGATTCTATTTATCATATGACATTAAGAATACTTTGGAATCTAATTTCTGGCGTAAACACGTTATAATTTTGTCATTATGTATGCGACGTTGTTATGGATTCATAACGTTTCCGTAAAATCTATAAACCACTAGTGGTTTATCGATATTTAAGAAATGAATTCAATTTTTGGAATGGTCATGGAATCATGAATACTTCGGGTCTCGTGCAAAGTAAGTGAAGCCCGAAGTCAAGTATCAAGTTTCAATTTTCACCTAACTTGGCTGGTTTTCTAGATATTTTGAATTAAATCAGACATAAGGTAGGGTGTGGAATAGCCAAAACGCCAAATTTTCGCACTTAACGTCATGGCGATGCGTGTTCAACGTCACGCAAACGTCGGTAAACAAGCAACGTTATTGGAGTGACTTGACAATAGCCCGCTCAAATGGTGCGTATGTGGGTGTGGCTTAAATCGATTTGTTCATGAAGGTATGAACCACATCTCAAATGTAAAGGTTCATTTAAAGTCTCGCAGTGGAAATGTAAATGTTATTGGATGGCGTTATTTCACTCCCAGACGCGAGGTCATATGATATATGTACTTAATTTTCGCTGTCCACCCTGTATGATAAACCTCATACATTATTTGCAGGTCAAGATAAGCAAAACAAATCAGTATACGATTGTGAATAATTTCTTATCCGTCAGTATAAGCATATGTTATTGGTGTTCTAAAGCGTCTCATTGAGACGATTCTTTTGAGTACCCACAGCATATGTTTTAATTTAGAAAAAAGAAAATTAGCATTTGGTTTCGCATTGCCAATGCCTACTTATTCATATTCAGGATCCAAAACTGCTTGTTCATGACATTTTCTGACTGCACTGAGTCCTGGACAAACATTATGTTGTTCACATATCGTTTAATTAATAGTTCTGGTGATAGAGAATTGTAGGAACCAATTCTAATTAATTAAGCTAAGCGCCAGTAGCACTGGCAATTACCAAATATGAAACCATAATCATATTTGATACATTTCCCTCGAGATGTTGTTGAAGTTTCCCATTGTCCTTAGGTATGACAGTGAATAACATGATGATTATTTGGAAATATGTTTGAGCTGCATGATTAAAAGGGGAAGTTTTTATGGTCAGACAATGAAGACCGTGATCAGCACAGCCTAGGCCGTGCAGATCATTGTTTTCCTTGTCATTTTGTATATATTGATATCCGTGCTATTGGTAAGTGGAAAGTTATGATTTTTAGTTGGTCTCGTTTGATATTGTCTATTGTTTGTCTTAAAGCATTTTAGGTGGCGTGGCTCATAAGTTTTGATGTGCTGTGTTTTGTTTGCTAATACCATTACATTGTCGCCGGAAAATAATGACCTGAATGAGATAAACCAAGTTATTGTGTTGTTCAATTGTATAATAATGCATGGCTGCTTGTCTGTAAGCACACACTTTCCTGATAGAGCAATGGGAATCAGTGATTTGAGCTGGGTCAGGTGAAAAGGTACTTATTGCTGGAGCATCAAGTCGGTCTTTGAAAATGTTTATTGAGTAATAATGTGGGACCAGTCGGCTGTGTTTTAGTCAGAGTCTTCCTGGAATTCTATACTCTGCGTGCAAAACAACTAGGCCCTACTGCATGAGTTTGCAGGTTTGTGTGGGTTTTTGATAGTCGCATACGTTATAAGTACATTGTATACCCATTTCAAATGACTATATTGAGTTAATCTTTATGCATGATGAAATTGTTGATTTAGTTTTAATGCGTTTAAACAATAATGGATTATCTGAAATGAACGACGATTGTGTTTGTAAACGTCTGCATGCATCTATGAAATGTGCGCAAAATCCTGAATGTTAGTATTTATTTGTTTAGTGCTGTTAAAGCAGGGCTTCATTATGTCAGTGTTGCATGTATCCATTTGTCACTAAGTATGAGAATGATTGAGCTGCATTAGCATTGAATAAATGTTGAGAAAATGAGTTTGAAGTTTTTGAAACCCAAGCTGAAGACAGGCCCCAAGGTTGCTAAATTTTGATCATGCTCAACTCAACTGGGCATGAAATTTATTCTGCTCATAAATGTCAATATGCCAATATAATCGTTGACATTTAAATATTTATTAACATCACTAATATAACAATTGAGTTATGGCGCATGAAACACTTTGTTTTGTTTTTTAATTTCAGTTTTTATGAGCAATTGAATGTTCGTGCTTAGTTGAGTTGAGCACGAAAAAAGAATTATAACCCCAGGGCCACAGCCATGTTTGTTTGTTTGTTTTGTTGCTTTGCGTCCCAAGTCAACAGCTATGGCCATGGCGGGACGGTCAGACCACCTAACCATATTTTTTCCTTGACAAGCTTGAACAAGCGGTTAACCAGTACGTCGTGCGCATACTTTCGCTTGTATTCTTGAATAATTCAGCGGAAGGGAAGAGAATGGCCGTAGAAATTAGTTCATGATCAATCCCCAAGAAAGTATGGGACCGGGCTGGGATCGAACTCACGACTCCTGCCTCTGCTGTCAGACTCGCATCTGTTGCCACTTGCCAGACACGTTACCGACTGCGCTACGCGGCCCGGTCCAGATGTAATTATAAAAGCAACTCTCAAGACAAAACTAATCCAATATACGTTCACAGTAACTATCCAGTATGATTTTTCTGACATTTAAGCCTCTGTATACGGACGGGAAACTCTTAAAAACAGTGAAGACCCAGATGAAATGCCGCATCATACGGCATTTCATCAGGGTCTACACTGTTTGTGCATGTAAGTGTTATAAAAATCTTCAGAGAAGAATATATTTTTGCAAATTTTGCGACTTCCCTAGATAAGTACAATGGACTACCCAAAGTTTATTGTATCAAACCAGAAGAAAGAATCCATAAGTGTACTAAGGGTTAAAAGTTGGCAACTCCCATAATTTGGGCCTCTACTCGAGAAATTTTTTTTCTTGCACAGCAGATCGGGATTTCCTGTGAGATTAAGAGTATCCATATATGTATTGTTTTGGGACAAGGAAATCTCACTCGAGAACCAGAATAACTCGTCAGAAACCTCGAGGCTCTTTTCGGAAATCTCACCCGAGGACCAGAATAATTCGTCAGAAACGAAGCTGGCTGAGCCTCGTTTCTGACGAATTATTCTGGTCCGATGGTGAGATTTCCTTGTCCCACAACAAAACATCATGATGGATACTTTTTCTCGCCAAATTTGTGACTTTTTAGGTTTTATATGAATTCTGTCAGTTCGCATATTTTTTTTTTTTATTTTTTTGCGTTTGTTCCAATCTAAAAATAAGTTCACCAACGAATTTCCAGATACAGAAATGGGTGTAAACATAGTTTAACACCTAAAAACGGAAGCGAAATAGCATTTCAAGCGTCGGTTTTGTTTTTATTGGGGTTTGAAACTAACGTTAATAGCAGTATCTTTTGACAAAGACGTCGTGGCGCCAAACTGTGTAAATAACGTGCGTAATATTATTGTTGCATTTTAGTGACGTCAGAAATGTTTTTGACGTTTCAAAAATGCGAAAATGGCGGACGCACAAAATATTGCCGTTTTGATATTTCTTCATAATATTAAGGCTTGAATTGCTCTGAAATCAGCCTAAATTGTTATAATTTGAAGTCATGTGGATGGGATAAGCTGGTCATGTGGATGAGATAAGCAGGTCACGTGGATGGGATAAGGAAATTCCGCACGCCGTTTTTTCTATGGAACAGCTTGTCTTGAGCGATACATGTAAGTGGGCGAGCAAATTCTATCCCACACACCAGTACCAGCCAAAGGAAAAGATAAAAAAACGAATAGCCGCACGTCGTCCGCATGCCGGCCGCACGTCGATCCGTGCCGTCATTTTAATGTTCACCATGTCGCATCTCAGCGAATTCAGGATTTTCTGGAAGCCTTTTCACTTCTTCTAATATAAAAAGAGGTATTTTGTGGTAAGCAAGAAAAAGAACCCATCATGAGCGTGAGGGTGGGATAGAAAAACCCGTCCCTCGCAATCACCAATTGTCATCACTCGGCAAGCCTCGTGATGCCAATCGGTGGTCCTTGGGACTAATTGTTTATATCACACCCTCATACTCATGATGGATACTTATAGTCTTCAGGGCTTTCAACCTTGTTACGGTTCCACCTGGTCTGCTGAGCTACCTATTGAAGGTTTGCGTGTATCGAGTTTAGACATGGTAACTATTTATATTATTTAATTGAAATTATATGACTAGTAGTATCAGTTAAACATATTTAGACACCTTATATGACTGTAATATACTTTATATTTCTTTAAATACACTATATTAGTGAATTGTAGCATTAAACAAGGTTTACCTGCTAAAGGAAATAAATTTTGCCATTTGAGGGCTCCCTTAATTGAGAGCAACAACAACGTTTATTGTTTTTTAACAACCTAAATATCAGTGGGATTAAACTATGACGAAACTTGGGTGGTGAAAAGGAAGAGACTTAAACTCAAAGCACATAAAATGCCAATTCAATTAAGAGTGTTTTATCGAATATGCAAATATCACTTACAGAAAATGATTTTTAATGATCAAACTATATTTTTATATGTATAAATAATATCACTTATCTCTCTGACACTTATATGTGTTTATTTTTATGCATAAAATGATATATGCATATCATTTTGTCTTACATATATAACTATGCTATGCTATGATATACCCCCCCCCCTTGACAATGAATCTCATTATTTCTTAAGCATGTCTAGTATACATTATATCCTAGTAACATGCAAAGCAAGAATATTTTAGGAGAATATATAACACGTGTCATCTGTTTCATTTGGTTATACAATTTTGTGAGGCATTGAAACATGACAGCATATGTTCTTAAGGTTCTTTGTTAGTCATATATTTTAAAGGGATAGTACATAAAGAAGCTCCCTTGCATTAATAGTTTTGTATTGTAGACATGACTAATTGAATGCGCTCAAATAATTCATTGGTAATTTTGCTTTGGTATATTACTGTCAATAATACTAAGTCTAACCGTGAAATTTTGTTTTATTAGTATTTATGTACCAAATGAAAATATGATTATGTATACAAAATTACACCCCACTCATCAATTGCTCGATTCAAATGAAGCTAAATAGATTACTACAAGTAACGCAAAGAAAAAAATCAAATGAGCCAGCACATTTGATTTCGTTACTTATCGCAGTTTCAAGAAATAAAGGCCTATGTTAGCCAATGTAAATGTGTAGACTCACCAGAGTTTTGCTGCCTGCATACACTAAGTATATATGTATACAAGAATTAAGACAGCTGGCTCCATTGAATGAGCATAGACAAATAATACTGGCATTTGCCAATATGTGATAAATGCCAAAATCTCATGTGCTGGTCAAATCTTCATTGGAGCACTTTATAAGTTACATTAAACAAGATCAGCAATTATTTTTATCTAAATGCAATAATTTTCATACTTGTGCTTCTTTTAAAGACCAAATCTGAGGTATGATTTCAATATTTGGTATACTATATCATACACTCATGTAACACACATGACAATAGATTCACTACTATATCAAGATATGTTTTGTTTCATTTTAAAGCAATATGATTTCTTTTGGAGATGATTGAGCATAAATACACATGGAAACCAGAAATGCATAGGTACTTAACAACAAAATCATGCATACTTTGTTAACATTGAATTGTAACATTGTTAGTGGTGACTAGAGTGGCCTTTCAAGGCTATTTTTGTCAGAAAAAAATGACATTCTTGTATGCGTCCTTTATCCAATCCAAGGTTTGTTTATAACTCATTCTACTAGTTGAATGTTCATAAAACGCGTTGCTTCTGAGAACTTCTGCAATAATTTGGTCATAACACATTCTGAATAGTGGAAATAAGCATCAGCTATTTTAGCATTAATTTAAAAAAAAAACTAAGTAAGATCTCATGACAGCACAGTTTTAAATATTTTACCTTTCTATCCCACACGCTAAAAGCATATTGTAAAATCTTTTTACATTAACATGAAAGTCACCTGGTCAAACTTGGTTTGACCTTATTCTGGTTGAGAAATATGTTCTTAAAAGGGTATCCTTTGGAAGCAAAGACTGCTACAGAGAACTGAAACTAGAGTGTGCATATTTCCTGGGGCAGACTAGCCATAAATTAAAATTGCTATCGTACGTAACAACTCACCTGTTTCTTTAGACTGGCTCAAGTCCTTAAAACATGTTTTATCAATGTGTCATATCATATACTTGTAGCCAGTCTAACTCTGATGGCTCTGTTTTAAGAAAACAGAGCCATCTGTGTTGGACTGGCTACAAGTATACGATATGACACATTGATAAAAAATGTTTGAAGGACTGGAGCCAGTCTACTGTTTCGTTTTACATGATTCTGTCACTTGCGTCATTTTCATGTAAAATTCATCATTAACACTTATATTTCCCATTTTCATGGAAATATTTGTTCTTTGTAAATCATTTCCCTTTATAGTTTACATTGTTTAAGCAGATGATCAGAAATACTATGTTGATTTAATTAACATTTTAAACAATGAAAGCTATGCTGAAGATAACATAAAGTCCATTTAAAAGCTAAAAATAAAGTAATGTGTCATCATCTGCATATGCAAAAAAGATTTCTGTGAAAATTTGATTTGGAGACACATTCTTTAAGCAGTATCTGATTACATACACTTATAAAATATAGTATGTTATGTAACATATATCAACTATTAATGAACCAACTTATATATGCTTGATTCTATCTGGATTGTTCGCGCACATTTTTGTATGCGACCTCCTCCAACACATCATTTAGTTTAAGAAAGTGTTTTGTTCCTGTAGATGAGCCTAAGTATACAGGAAATACTAGCCTGCATCATGTTACTAAATATGTTCGTATAATATGAACAAAGGTTACCTGGTTACACTTAAATTAATTGACTGTTGTTAAATAGGAAATTAAATTAAACTTAATGTCTACAGTCATCAGATTGGTATTACGAAATCTAAATCCACCTTAAATAACTCAATTTAATACTGGCTTTGACAATATTTTGGACTCACATAGTACCATATAATGGCATATTTATATGGTACTATATGATACCTTTGATACTTTAACAGTTTTGACAAAACGTGGAAATATATTCTTATTCAGCTATCGCTTGAGAGCTTTATATTATTCTTAATGAAGTTTAAAAACTATAAACTTTTCCAAACGCAGATTAAACTATTTTGTTGGTTTATGAATGATCAAAATATATTATTTCACAAGAGCTTTGACAATTTGACAAGTTTCTCAATGTGAACGGATAAATTTCATTTTAGACAAACTATTTTCGTGATATCTATTTAAAGTAAGTAATGGTGCAAAGATCAGGAATCGATACAATCAAGTACAACACCTGACCCAGGATACCAAAGGGAAATTGACAAACTCATAGTTAGACACCACAAACGAGAGCCAAGAGGTCAGCCCTTTTCCAGCAGGTGACCACAAGGCACATATAAACAGGCGCGTACAAAGGCATAGCAAACACAAGACAGAAAAAAACCCATAAAATATCCACAAAAGAAGTACCGCCTTGGAACGGTCAGTAAAACATTTGACTAGAGGGCTTAAACCGGTTTTACGGCGCAAACCTCACCCTTAATTCAGATGTGGATTAAGACACATAGATAGTTAGTTTGCACGAAAGTCCCCTAACTTCTGTATGCATCATCTCCTAGAACATATAACTCAAGACATAAAAAGGAGATAAGGCAAAGATAAGGACTCAACAGTAAATAAAACTGAATACCGGAGCAAAAGAAATCCAACAAGTAAACTGACAAACAACCAAACACCAGGCCCCTACCATCTCATCAGTGGATAAGTCTTTAAGTCAGAACCGCCATTGAGTCTGAAGTTCGATCCACAGGCGTGCACTTAAAGAGGTTTGGTTGACCACCAAGCACGCAGTCTGTTGCAATACATCGATGTTATAGCCAATCTTTTAGTTTAAACTTTTATTTTAAAATGTATAACATTTGTACATATAATGCAATAAGTTCACATACAGATCATTTCGAAATACAAAAAAGGGATTCAGAAGAAAGTCTATTGACTTTTGTAAATCTGTTTCCCAGAATATCCAATCTTTTTATAATGGGAAATTATTTTAATGAACTGTGCTGAAAAGTTAATAGAGCCAAAAGTATTTTTCAATTTATATACCAAGTCACCATAGAATTCAGGTTCCGAATGTACCTGGCTCAAAATAGATTTAAGTCCAACTTGGAATTTAGATATTAAATCATAGTATCGTCTATAACATTTAGAAAAGGTTTTGCAAAGTTTATGATACTAATAGCCTTGTTTAAGAAGTTTCTGAGTTAACAATTTATTGCGAGTGTTGAAGTCAGTAACATAGCTAGATGCTCTAGCAAAACGAATGAGTTGAGAGATATAGACTCCATAGGATAGAGAGATCATCTAAAAATGGGAAATTGACAGTTTCAAAATCAAAGTCGTTACGTTTATCATAAATTTTGGTAGAAACAATATCATTAGAAATTGAAAAATGCAAGTCTAAAAATGCGGCATCGGTTTCAGAAGTATTGGCTTTATTAAGTTGGATTTCTGAAGGGTATATTTGACTGACCATATTGTCAAAATAAACAATATTAATGTTTAAAATATCGTCCAAATGTATATCTGGATGTAGTGTTAAACGCTTCAACAACATCAGCCTGCTTATCATCGGAAAGAGACATCATAAAGCCCCTCTAATAACGAAACAGGAATAAATCTGCAACCAGGGGAGTACAATTAGTAACCATAGGAATCCCAGCTACTTGTCTACACAGCTTGGTACCAAGTCCAATAAAAAATGATGTCCAACAAAGAGGTCAGCGCATCACATACATTTTGACATGGCTATGCATGATATTTTTTAGGTTTTTTCGAAGTAAAAATGCATTTCTTTCATTACATGCAAAGTGAGGAGAACCTTCTCTCTGGAAGGTTCTTTCAATAAGATCAATACGTTTATCTTTAATTATATAAAGAGGTAAAGTAGTGTGAAGAGTAGAAAAATCTTAAGTAGCATAACACAAAAATAGCTTTAAAATGAAATAAAATATAATATTTGAGCCGCGGCATGAGATTTCCAACAATGTGGTAGGTGGGACCAGCAAAGCCTCAGACCAGTCTGCGCATACGCGCAGTCTAATCAGAGCCTTTGCTAGGCGATTGAATATTCTATGAGTGTTAAGCTACTGACTGAACAGCATTTGGAGTTTCTAAGCTTAAAGGGAGGCTGCAGAGGCTCGTCTGAGTCTACACTTGTGAAAATGCCAAATTGTTGGAAATCACATGCCGTGGCTCATATAGTGTATTTTAGGATATTAAGCAATATATAGACCGCCTTTAACTATGTAACGTACATTACATATTTGAAATCAAACAACAGAATGATATTTTACTCTAGAAACATTTTTAAACATCCACTTTAAGTCTTGTATATCAATACAATGCTCATAAACATGGTATTTAAAAGCATACATATAGGATTACATGCTGTATTTTAAAATACAACGATTCTTACATTACACAAGATTTCATCAGGGTTGTCCTATTGCATATCCTTGATATGTAAATTATTATTGTATTTGATTGACTAGAAACTGTATAGTTTACGTCAAATTACCAAGCTGTTCTGTTCTGTTCCTATTCAACAGCTTTATATCTCTTAGAGTAGTTGTGGTAGAATCAAGCTGTTTCCAGTTTTGGAATGATCGGTAAATTGTTTTTTTCAGAGTCAGGGGTTTGAAATTCGATCCTCCTATCACTTATTTACCCTCAAAACCGAATAGAAAGCTCACTTTGCATTACGTTGCGCCACGGTGAGCTTTTGGTTTTGAGGATATATGTGATATAAGGACCGAACATCAAGATCCTGTGGTCGAATCAACGTTTGTTTTGTTTGTTTGATTTGAATCTTTATGTCCCATCAACAATTTTTCATTTAAACAGGGACGGGTCTTCCCGGGTTGAACCAGCACTAAGCTAGGATAAATGTGTCTTGCTCAAGGACCAAGGACGGTGAGGCTCGAACCCACGGCCCTTCGGTCTTGAGTCAAGCACTCTACCACTGCGCTCCCGGTCGAATCAACGTTGATACGATGTTGTTCCGACGTCGTGTGTCTGCAGGGTATAGGGATTCACAGGAAATGCGACCGCGATGACAGATTACTTCGAAATTTTATCAGGATTCTTCCCCTTTAACCATACATATGAGCCGCGACATGAGATATCCAACAATGTGCCATGCTCGACCAGCAAAGCCTCAGATCAGCCTGCGCATACGCGCAGTCTGATCAGAGCCTTTGCTAGTAGCTTGATTATCCTATGAGTGTTAAGCTACTGACTGAACATCATTTGCCGTTTTTAAGCTTAAAAAAGCTGCACAGGCTCTTCTGAGTCTACACCTGTCAAAATGCCACATTGGTGGAAATCACATGTCGCAGCTCATATACAATTTATATCCCAGGTTAAAATTCAATCGTATAAGAAGTGATTTGTGACACTTAAGCCAGATGTCTATTGGATTCTTCTATCAAAATATACGTATAAGGGGGGTTCAATATGTAATGAAAACCCATTCATAACTCCATCCCCAAACGCGTTAGGATTTTATGCCATATGCCAAACGAATGATCAAAGCATCGCCTTTATAATGGTGCAAGAAACATTAATTTATCTTTCCAAATTTAACAAGTTACAGACTTTTTAAAAAACACACTAATATACACTGCATATATTTTCCTTCGAATTGTAAAGACTCATTTTAACAAAGGTAGAAAGGCATGCTTTATTTTCTAAAACAAACATTTAACATGCACGAACCACATATCCATAGTTTTCTGGCTCATTTCCCCTTTATCTGCCATAACGATACAAACTTTTGACTGGTACAGATTTCTCGTGCAAACGGTTTTATTACGTTACCCCCTCTTAAGTTGACGCCGTTTAAAGCAATGGACGTAACACTAAAATACGGATGGTTCTTGAAAATCGAAAATGAGGCTTTGTACCAGGAAAGGATAATTTTGATTGTATCGAAGTTTCAATACACACAGTGCATAGGTAGTAGACCAGTTAAACTGTAACCAATATCTAGGAGTTTCTCACCTGAGTGGAATACCATTTTCGCTTCCTATAATTTTATTGTCTGAAATAAGCCATCCAGAGTATGTACATGTAAATACGTGTAATAATTTCCAAATAATGCATCCGAATGCAAACATCGATGAAACGCGGTACTTTGTCTGATCCATTTCAGTATAAGCCAGACATGGCATTCTTTTAAGTGATTTTCTTATTTCAAAATGACGTATTTGGGGTACTTTAAGGGTGAGATAAGATATGGAAATTTCAAAATCGGATGTATTACTTGCAAATGAACATCAAAGCGACCAGAAAAAATGTTATACATGATTTTCGTATAAATTTTCGCTATGTATTCGTTCACGCAAAAACGACACTGTCAATTGAATACCAGAAAATGTAGCTTCATGGTGGATTTTGACCAAAATGGCAGCCTCAGTATTTCATAGAATATAAAGCAATACCAAAACAAAATGCAGGTATAAATCACTAATATATGGATATTTACCACACAAAGAAGCAGACTGAAAACATTCCTCGTTCATGTAGTTATCTGCTTTTGAAAACATTGTTTTATTTCATATCGCAGTGTACTTCAGCACCCTATCTTGAAAGTGGCTTGTGTAAATTTGATAAGGAGCTGGACAACTGCAATTTCACATTCATTTAGCCAAGAAACAAACTTTTAATGAAAGTAATTATGAAGTGTGTAAATATAAAACTTTGGGATATACTGGGCTGTTTTCATTACATATTGAACGCCCCTCGTATGTGGGTGCTTATAAATCAATATCTAAAAATGTTTACTATGAGTAGCTAAGTCGTAGAACATCATCTTGTATTTGATTATATCCAATAAGTTGGTTGGAATCTCTGATAATTCAGTGTAAATGGCAGTCCAGATTAGCGCGAGTTAACGAAAGCCTGTCATACTTAAAAATGACCAGATCTGCAGAGACCCCTAAAAATAGTTCGACTTACAAGACAGACAAGTCATATAAATAAATATTATGAATACAAACATGCAAACATATATGAGCCGTGACATGTGATTTCCAACAATGTGGCATTTTGGCAAGAGTAGACTCAGTCAAGCCTGTGCAGCCTCCTTTTAAGCTAAGAAACTCCAAATGCTGTTCGGTCAGTAGCTTAGTATTCATTGAATAATCAAGCAACTAGCAAAGGCTCTGATCAGACTGCGCGTTTGCGCAGGCTGGTCTGAGCCTTTGCTGGTCGCACACACCACATTGTTGGAAATCTAATGATGCGGCTCATATACACATATCAAAAATGGCAAAATAAACGAAAACAATTTGCATGTAAATGTATGAGAACATGGTATTAGATACAGATTTACGCAAAAATAAGTATACACATTCATTGTTATGCTACTCCACTTTTCTTACGGAAACGAAATGACTCCAAAAGCCTAATTGGAGGAAAGAGAAGACCGAACAGCATTGTTTCAAATAAAGGTACGTTGACATCACGCATAATACACGCGCATAATTATATGTAATTTACTTCTTTACAATACGTAGCTATGAAAGGGATGCCCAGAGTGATAGTAATTATTCTCAAAATCTCCTGCAATGAGCTGACCATTTGAGCTAGTATGGTGTGTATCTTTAAAATAGCAGTCTGTATCTCAGCCATTTACATCTAATTTTCATGTTAAGTTGCATTTAAAATTAGTTTGTGTGACAGTCTGATTATTTACCAATTAGAACACCGTTTTCAAGCAGTCGAACTGAATACTACTGTCGTGCCAACCAAAAGCGACAGTGACGCAATAATTTGTGAACAATTGCTAAGCAAAACATTAACTTTGGAGCGGAGTGACTTAGCGGTAGAGTGCTTGACTCGAGACCGAGGGGCCGCGGGTTCGAGCCTCACCTGCGTCACTGCATTGTGGTCCTTGAGCAAGACACGTTTATCCTAGCTTAGAACTGGTCAACCAAGGAAGACCCGCCCCTGTTTAACTGAAAGATTGTTGATGAGACGTAAAGAATCAAATCAAACAAAACAAAACATTAACTTGTACACACCACTTGAGCTAACGGGAATCGACAGATCACTTCTGTTTTAATCCTATCCTGTGGATAGGATTAATACACAAGTAATCTATCGATTATAAGTCCCTCATAACTTTGTAAACGAAACTTGACGTCACTGTCACTCTTGGCTGGCAGGACAGTACAATTTAAGATTGTTTCTTACTGGTGAATAATGTGGATCAATCTAGGTCAAGACTGAATATAGACAGCGCCGCTGAAAAAAAACATGCCTCGAATAAAATTGTTATGGGTTGTGTAAACATACAATAACACCAGATGCTAAAGCACTATTGAGCCACATCACATCACCTAAAACGACAATTATCACATACTGTACGTTCATACTTAGCTCCCCAGTGGCATTACTGTCGAAGGTACGTATCTACATGTACTTAAAATAATTCCATTGTCTGTGCATACGAACGGCGAAGACCCTGGCAAGACTATCCCGACTTTGAGTAAGAACTACAGTAGCTCCGTATGCCTGATTAGACTTGCTTAAATATTGGAATTATAGTGATGCTGGAAAGCGGTTCTGGCTAGCCAAATATCGTTTGATATACATCTGGCCGTACATTGTAGGTTTGCTTTGATGAACCGTGTTTTAATTAAAAATATATGATATGACTATGTCAGTCTTTTTGGAATAGCAAAAACATAATAATATTTTCAGAAACATAATAATATTTTCAGTTGATGAGGATAAACAAATCAAATGGCACGTGATTTCAACAATGTGACATTTTGACAAGTGTAGACTCAGACGAGCCTTTGCCGCCTCCTGTTAAGATAAGAAACTGTAAATGATATTCATTCAGTAGCTAAACACTCATAGAATATTCAAGCGACTAACAAAGGCTCTGATCAGACTGCGCGTATGCGCAGGCTGGTCTGAGCCTTTGCTGGTCGCACATAACACATTGTTTGAAATCTCATGTCACGGCTCATTAATGTTGGCACCAATATGAAAGCCCATTCTTCTAGGCCAATCTTTACATGTGTGCAATGGAAATCCAGAGGAGCTTCACCAACATATTGAAGAATGAGCTTTCAACATGCTGCAGTTCAAAATTTCTGCTTGTTAAGTTTGTGTGGGGCGCAACGAGGCCCACAGCTTTAAAGCTAGTCTAGCTCTTAGACCTTGATAATATTGTCAGTTTTACTTTACTTTTCATTTTCATATAGAATGTCTCACCTCTTCTCTTTTATATCAAGATATCCTCATATAAGCACAAATATTGCTACTAAAGAGGAAGTAGGGAGAATAAAGAAATTATTATTTTAAAATGAAATTATCATTTATTTAAAAGATTATGTTATCGGACCAGTGGCTAGTTTACGTTAAAACATTTTCAGCACTGTTTTGTGCATCCGCAGATGCTTGAGATAAAGAGTTCTGTCTATTACCCGCCATTATCCATGCCTGACCGATTTAATTTAAAATGTGAGACATTTTAGTATTTGAATTTTGTGTATAATCTAAAGCAGACGCAATCGCACAGTCTTTGACTTAAAAATATTGTCTGCACATTCTCTTCACTGCATCATCTGAAATAATAAGAGCCACGACATGAGATTTCCAACAATGTGGTATGTGCGAGCAGAAAAGCCTCAGATCAGCCTGCGCATACGCGCAGTCTGATCAGAGCCTTTGCTAGTCGCTTGAATATTCTATGAGTGTTAAGCTACTGCCTGAACATCCTTTGTGGTTTCTAAGCTTAAAAGGAGGCTGCACAGGCTCATCTGAGTCTACACTTGTCAAAACGTCACATTGTTGGAAACACTTGTCACGGCTCATAAGTTTCGTGTCTATAAGGGTCCTTAGAGGTTGGTTAAGTTGCTGTTTGAGTTTAAAATTTCAGCACTTTTAAGAGCTAAAAATACTGTATGGGCTGGCACACGATATTTGTTTTTTTCATATTGGTGAGCAAAGACGCCTGAAAACGCTCAGTTTCGAAAGAGCCTTCGCGACTCTATAACACAAAAGTTCAAAATGTAAAATAAATACTGAATAAATCATTTACCATGTCAACCTGGGAAACGGAGAAGATTTGCTGCAATATTTCAATTCCAAGTTCTTAAAATATTGTTGTTCGGCTGCTTGCAATCATATGATATCATTTTCCCTTTTCTAAGTTTTAACCAATCAGGATTATACATGAATTTGCATATTAGAGTGCCTGCTAAATAAGAAAAGACCTCATTGGTTAATTGCCAGACTGTCAATACAAACGCATTCACTGAAAATAAATGCAAAATCTCGGGATACAGACTGAAGCAGCCAAATACCTTTCCTCTTAGAAAAATTTCAACTCCTTTTTTGACAAATGAGCCGCTACATGAGATTTCCAACAATGTGGTATGTGCGACCAGCATATCCTCAGATCAGCCTGCGCATACGCGCCTCAGAGCCTTTGATAGTCGCTTGAATATTCTATGAGTGTTAAACTACTGACTGAACATCATTTGGGGTTTCTAAGCTTAAAAGGAGGCTGCACAGGCTCGTCTGCGTCTACACTTGTCAAAATACCACATTGTTGGAAATCACATGTCGTGGCTCAAATCTATCATTGCAATGTCAATCTGAGGGGTCACTGTTGAAAAACATAATTAAATCATGAAAATTCACCATTTTCACTAAACCTTTCTTTACTCTATGTGTGATCCAATGTTTTCATATTAAATTCCAAACATTTGGTAGAGCAA
>OZ026519.1:61527878-61600022 GCA_964019695.1 Loripinus fragilis | reverse complement strand
GTGGTTTTGAGTCTTTTGCACCACTAGAAAGATGATGTGATTTTGCCAAATTCTGGTGTGGCAAAAAAAAAACTGGTGGCTGTTTATAGCTGAAACTGCATTGCAAAGTGATTTATCTTATAAAAACAGGTGTGTTTTTTACTTGTTGGTAATTATTTGCGTCCCTCCAATAATTATAGACAGTTAATTTTAACATAAATGCTGTTGTTTTGGTACTGATAAGGACCTCTGACACTTTGATAGGGTATCTGCCTATTTTTCAGATGCTTCCCAAAACTTCCCTATGCATAAGATATCACTGGTTTCCTTTTGGATAGGATGCTTGATGTATTAGGAAGTAATTAAGGTTATAATTAGACAGGCAAACCCATACAACAGAACAGGAGACCCGACCAAAGGGTGTAGGGGTTGCAAAATTTGACCTCACCAAAACATTTAGAAATCAATTATTTTTACCTGTAAGGGTAATATATCATTAATACTCGATTACAAATCACAGTGAAAGTATTTTAAAGTCCAAAATCATGAGCATTTTAGTGATTATTTTTGTTGTTGTTTTTTTCTATCTGACTTGTTAAGAAATATTTTGAAGTGCAACTGTAGTCCATATTCAACCTTGATGACAATGTATTTACCGGGTGCAATATTATGCAGCAACGTACTATAACCATTCATCCATGCGTAAAGTACACCTAGTCAAAGGCCATGTAGTTTATGTGTATTGGATAGATACAGTATTAATGCAAAATAATCTACCAAATGAACTTAGTAAAAGGACAGTTTTCATAATCTATAGAAAAATGTGCTAATAACGTTGTAATATTTTATGACTAATGGGTTATGGAAAGGAAGCTTACTTGTACTAATTATTTCATTATACTGGAAAAAAAAAGATTTTCAAGAGAGCACACTAAAAATCCAAATGCTAATGTTCGGGCTCGCCCAGTCGTTACATTTTGGGCTGTGGGATATCATTCCCCCTTGAGTTCCAGCTAGCTTTTCACATATATTATGTAAAATATGGGAACACACTTACTTGCAAAAGGATTAGTTGGAACTCGGGGGGGGGGGGGGAATGATGTTTGAAAAATATTTTTCTATTTCCTATATGTATAATGCAAAAAGTGACCATTTTAGCCCCAAAATAAAGCCGTACATTCATGGAAATAGGAAATAAAATGCAATATCATAAAATAGGGACCAACAGCGAGCTTATATTTGAAAATGGAAGGATTTGATCGACTTTAATTTCTATCAAAATTATAGGCAGCGATACACTGTGATTCCCATTACCACCGTCAGATGTCCTTTGTTAAGATAAACGAAATTGGTGAAATGTATACCTGATTTTTAGTTTTTTTACTGTGTTCTTGGAAAATAGAAACATTAGTTCTAAAATTAAAAGATCAAAGGTTACAGATTATGCAGCTTTAAAAGAGTGTTTCTGACATTTAGTCACACGGTACGGTCACTTCAATTAGAAGTATATTAGTGCATATAGTACACGTGTTGCTTCGGCTCTGTGTCGTTTTGGCCATATGTTGTTTCGGCCCTGGGTCGCACCTGTCTTAACGTTTGGGGTTGGTTGATAAAATAGTAAGGTATCTAAATTTATCTCAGTGTTTATGGCCCTTGACTCATGTCAGAATTTCGTTAATATGTATCCTGCTCTTAAGGACATATGCTACTAAATACTTCCCACATTGAAATATTTTAAATACTTTGCATACAGTTTGTTTTATGCATGGGCTATCCATTTATGAAATAAAAAGGATATGTCACCGTGCTTATTTTTTTCAGAATCTCATATTGAAGTTTACAGCATTTGACCAATTTTCTAGAAATATAAAATAATAATACTAGTCCTAATTATCGAGCTAAAACGGTTGTTATCTTCACCCAGGTTCTTTCTTTTAACTTAAATTACTGCCCATGACCTCAAACTTTTAAGAAAATGTGCATGTTTACTTGTTACCCCATGCTGTGACAAGATACTGCATGATATATTTTGGCAATTCGTCGAAAAATGGAATTTGTTTTTAGAATAAATCATGTATTAAAAAATCTGACATTGAAAATCTTGAAAATTTATTTTTAATTCATGGACTATTATAATACCTTTCAGAAAAAAGAATAAAAATCTGGGGTCACCGAACTAATTCTCTTTCTAGAGGGCCAAATTTAACCCCACCCCCATAGGTTTCATGCGTAATTCAATATAAAAAGTTCGGGGATGACCATTTCGGTCGTTTTGATGATGCCATTTTACTAGTATATGAAGTAATTTAGCATTAAAATGTTAAAAAAAGAAAGAAAAAACACACTGAAAATATGTGCGCATCTGGGAATCGATCCTGGTTCTCTGGCTTTGTAGCCAGGCGCGCTAACCACTAGGCCACGAGGTCAGGTCGTGCGCCGCTCTAAATATCCATACAAATAGTATAGACTCGGCCACTATCGTATTCGTAACCAGGGTTATTGTGTACGTCGTTTGATTTCGACTGAGCTACATTTATCTGTCTTTAGTGCTGAGACGATCAGTTCTGAAAAGATGTCAATAGATATTTCGAACACACTTTAATTAGTTATTTTGTGAAGAAAATGTCGGAACACCGATATGACATAAGAATATCGGAAGCTGTATTGATCCGAATCCGTTAAGAGTCAAAAGACAGGACCCAGACAACTTTCCCCGTTTGCAGACGCGGAAAAGGTGCGCATTGGAAATAGCCGCATATGTCTTTAAATATTAAAATGCTAACAACATTCATGAGGATATTTGCCATGCTTCGCCAGCCACAGAAGTTTTTTTCATTATTTGCTAAACAACATTTTATACCAGCGCTTGCGCGGGTCCTTTCCTGGTGGATGTTAAAATGCTCATAGACCGCAGGGCTTATCCTGGCTCAGAATTTGTTGTAGCCAACACTTTAGCCAAATGGAATAAGTTGCAGCCAAATGAAATTGACTTTAGCCAAGGTTTTAGCCAGGAGGTAATATCAAGAATTTGTTCTGTATTTAACTCTTTGCCAGCTAGCGGCGACTTTTGTCATCTGCTAATAGCCTTTGCAAACAGTTTGGACCCTGATCAGGCCCGAAAAAATGCCGGACCTGATCTGGATCCAAACTTTTTGACACCCTAATGGTAATGAAAAATCCAGCATTCAAAGAGTTAAATATGGCACAATAATATAGTGTGAAGGAATAGTAAAAGCAATATTGAATATCAAAATACACTTTTATGTAATTTTTGAGCCACCTAGAGTGTACTTTTAGCCAATGACTTCTATTTGTAGCCACTCTACATTTTTAGTAGCAAATGGCTACAATGACTAATAACAGGGTTAGCCCTGTAGACCGCAAATTAGACCTCCAGTCCCTCTGCATAAGCGTTTAAATAATGATTCTGCGCATATGCGATAAGTACCAAAATTTACTGTACAGGCCCATTTTTCCACTAAAACTATAAGTGAATAATGTACCTTTGATGCTTGAGAACTTTGGTTCTGCTTACTGTCCGGCTGAATTCCTTATATTTATAGATTTTTGACCAGTCTAAGACATTTGGAAGCTCTTTCATTGTGCCATTAACAGTTCTAAAATTGTGTTGCTGGACGGGAGTATAAACAAAACAATTGTGAGTATATCTATGAATAATAACATGTATGTTCCCAAATCTGAAGTGGATTATTAACAGTTCTTAATTGGGCCTCGTCGCGAGAAAACCTGTCTTCGGGGTTTCCGACTAAGCGAGTTTCAAACCAGGCTCCTCAGCTACAGAGACTAGCTAGTGAATTGAAATTTCGCCTGTAGCAAGTTTACATATGGTACTTTCAAAAAAGCGAATGACAAAGGCGCTGATCAGACTGCGCGGATGCACAGGCTGGTCTGCGCCTGTGTTGTTCGCAAACCCCCGAAGACAGGTTTTCTCGCGACGAGGCCCAATTGGTGTCGCTGGGTGGGAAAAGAATAAAACAGCTATTGTTAGTATATCTATAAATAATCATTCTTCAAAACTAATCTTCCGAAATGGACTATTAATTAATAGTGTTTTGATGTAGATAGTATTGCCATTACTGGGTAATTTTCACGCTTTTATGTCATTTGCTGACTCTTTCAAAACTAACTGTTCAAATAATTCCTTCGATTACTCTATCAGAGTGTCAAACTGTTTGGTTCCAGATCAGAACCGACTTTTGTCGGTTCTGATATGGGTCCAGACTGTTTGCAAAGGTAAATAGCAAACGGTACAAGGATCACAGGAGCTTGAAGTTCGATCCTTAAATCACCCCTATAGCCTCAAAACCAAAAGCTCACAATGTCATTACGTAGTAATGTGTGGTGCCGTACGAAGCTGGTTATCTTGGGTTCTGGGTATCTTTGCGCCATCTTCTGGACCCTCGAAGATGCGCCATGGTGGGGGACGTCGCATGCCCGAAGGCATGGACTCTTCTCTGCCTAAATATAAGAAATAAAGAGACGATGTCCTTATCCAGGGTTTATTTGTTGATGTTCTTCTTTCAATAGTCAAAAGCAATGTGTCATATAAAGTATAATATGTATCTATATGTAAAGTATAATATGTATCTATATGTGTGGTCTATATCTGCAACTGTTTTGATTCCTTTAATCCTAGGTAACAATACATTAATACATTGTCTCGAAATACAGTTGCAGATATACCGTTACAGTCTACCGAATCGGACGTACACACGTACTATGCGGTCCGCAGCACGCGTGGTCGCACGAAACATTTCCTAGAGATAACATAAGGTGTGTCGTTCCCCATGTAGTCTCTTTGTTTGCACTGGTAGACTGAACCTTGTAAAACCAGATCTGCACCTGAGTCTGCCGACGAAGTCGGACGCACACATGTCTGTTTGGGCCTGCGGACCCCAACAGCACGTGAGCATACGACGCCTTACAGAAGAAACAGCGCGCAGGCCCCTGGTCTAAGTGTACATGTTATAATTTAGTTTTCCATAATTCTACTTTTAAAACTGATTTACAATATATTTCCCGACTGTAGATTGAATGTGTTTTGTCGTCAAACAAGAGTAGAATATTTAAAATACATAATTTATACGAAATTGCTCATATGAACTTGTATGTGAAAAGTTACTGTAGTGATATTCATCGACTAGACGCCCGCTAACTGCATACACCTTTGGGGTGAATCCGTAGTCACTGACGGTAGATACGCCCAAGTTAGTGTTCTGTAGCAGCGCACGTACGGACGAACAGAATTCACTACGTACCATGTACTGAATACCATTTCAGAAGTTCGACAATCGCCGGACTGCAGTTACCGTTTTTTTCGCAACTGCAGTTATAGCTATATTAAAGTATTCCCTAGTTACTGCTCTTAGTTAAATAGTTTACATTCGGTATGAGAGAGAGAAGTGTGTTTATCACATTTCTTTCTTATGATTCTTTTTGTCCCAGCCGACCATTTTTCAGTCATGTCGGGACGAGTGTTCCTGGGTTGAACCAGTACTAAGCAACGGATAAAGTGTCTTGCTCAAAACACAACGCAGTGACTCCTCCGGCGGTGAGGCTCGAACTAGCAACCATTCGACCCCTAGTCTGAAACTCTACCGACTGACCCACAGCGCTCCGCGAGGGTTTATTAGTCTAGCAGCTAAAGCTTAAAGTAATACTATTGGACAGTGGAGGGTCGTATCTAGGACGTTACATGCGTTGTCCGATTTGTGTTGTCACCCCTCGACGAGACAAGTTAGGACCTTCCGAACCTGGTACTATCCATATCCGGAAGTCCCGACCTCTGGGCGTGCCTAAATTCTGTCGACCCTCCAGGCCTAATACAACGATGCCGTAGAATATGTGCGTGTGTTTAATAGGCTGCAAGCCCTTATACACGATAGATAAGTTGGACTCTTCCGAAGCTGGTACATCCCATCTTCAGAAGTCCCGACCTTCGGACGTGCCGAAACTAAGCTGGCATTAAAGGCCTGATAAATTGATGTCGTTGGACATCAAGTTTAAATATACATAAATTGGAATTATCCCTCTCATACCTGTATGAACTCGAGGTACCAGGTTACCTCGTACTCTTCAAACGAACACCCTGTGTTAAATTATTTACACTACAAAAATTACATAATGTTCGAAACTTACGAAACTCTAGCGATTATACAAGTTTCATCCAAATTGGCATCCACGGTTGTAAATAAAATTACCTTGACTTTGACTATCAAGCCTTACCAAATCAACTAATTTGAACGCTAACTGTGGGACTCCATCGTACTTTCTGAAGTCGCACACTTACGCGTGTTTTATTTGTTTATTATGTTCCTAGTATGAACAAGCTTCATTAACGAAGTCGTCTGCCAATTTGGATACAGTACCGCTAGGTAGCTATGCATGTACATGTGAGTGGAGGAGGTGTTTGCTTAACCCTATATTCATTTTTGGAGGTGTGTGCATGAAAGAGGTGACCGTATATACCAGTTTTGTTTTTTACACAACGAAAATACTGATACATAAATACTTCAACCTTTCTGGCGTTTTGGAACCAAAAAGCTGCTAAGTTTAGAGCTTTATTTCTCGGCAAGTTCTGTCCAAATCCATCACCACTGACGGATAAAAAATGTTAAACAGAACCTACAAATTATTTGACAGATTTAATCACTCTTAAAGTAAATCAATATATACGTTCACCGTACTGCGTCAATCTAAAAATATTTTCAAACTTAAATGAAATTATTCTACGATTTATCTGGTGTTTTATTTTTTTATCAAATACATTACAGCACTCTAGCTATTTCTTTTAGTGCATGAGATTTGTTTTCTGACTTAACTGATTATTGGTTTTAGATACATAAAGAATTTCTCTTAAGACTTAAAGACGTGCAACTCGAAGTTGTGAAGGTATAGAAATATATAAACGCCACTTACCTAAATATAAGAAATAAAGAGACGATGTCCTTATCCAGGGTTTATTTGTTTGATGTTCTTCTTTCAATAGTCAAAAGCAATGTGTCTTGACCACCCTAGGATCGGACCCGTCGTAAGTTCGCTCGCGTGACCTCTTAGCTAATAGAAGGCATTGGATTACCAGCCAACCAGGTGGATAGCGTTCCTGATTAACAACCTAAGTGGGTGTGGCCACTAAATCTCGCGCATGCTCGGTTCCTAATATCGCGCATGCTCGATTCCTAAATCTTTAGACTTTAATTTATCTCTACACTAAGTTTTTATTAAACAATGCCTTTTTTTCCCAAATTAATACATTTTTGAAGCAACCCTTTTCATTTTTCACTTGCTCTTTAATGATAGTGCTAATGTCCCAATTCCCTTACAGAGCAGAAGACAATACATAATATTTTCCATTGTGCTATCCCCATTATTATTATCCTATCTCGTAAGCATTAACGGTTGGTTGTTGTGGTTGTTGTTGTTGTTTTGATATTGCTTTGTTGTAGCAGTCAGTTTTGTCACCCTGACTTCGCTACCATTGTCTGTCAATACAACCATAAAAGAGGCTGCAGTAACTGCGGTAACGTCGTTTTGTTGTTGTTAACTGTTGTCGTTTTTGTTGTAGTTGTTGTTGTTGTAGTTGCTGTTGGACGATGAAGAAGTCCGTCATTATTGTCCTATTAAGGTCAGTTATAGTATACGGATGCAACCTCAGTAGTAGCGGTGTTTTGTAGTGGTTGTTGTTGTGATTGCTGTAATAGTAGTAGTAGTAGTAGTAGTAGTAGTAGTAGTAGTAGTAGTTGTTGTTGTTGCTGTAGATGTTGTTAATGCATAGCAGCCATTTTGGCCTAATCATTATGACGTTATAGCTGAGACTGTTGTTGATAAAATGCACACACGTATTAAAAGTATTGAATTCGTTGTTGTTTTGCTGTTGTTGTTGTGTGATATGTATTGTTGTTGTAAAATGTGGTATGCATCATTTTGTATTTTAATTTGTTGCAGACAGCGAATTTAGGAGCGATTTGCCGAATAAAATAAGCCACTTGGACTTCCATTTATCTACTTTACATCAGTTTTGCTCAAGCCTCCCAATTTATAATTTTCAACGATCAAAATCACTTTTCAAATCATTTTTAAACTTCTACCAACGAGATTGGTATCAAAATATCGCCCGTCTAACTTTTTAAGCTACTGCATTTGATTTCCTGTTTTGCGTTTTTTCTGTTTTACTGATTAATATTGGTATTCGTATAAGCTATGTAAACTTACATCACAAAGGTATTAGGATTATCGGATTTAATTATCGGGTAAGTATTTGTTTCGTAACACTACGCCATGAGACCTCGGACCATCTTTGTCTGCTGATTATTTCGGCGTTTAAATCGGCGTTTTTGGTAATAAAATCGCAGATGGCTATTTGATCAAGTGATCTGTTAAGAGACTTATAGGGGCTAATTTGATTAGATGTCATCTTTACTACCATTGTGTTCTGCCCGCCAAATTTCCGAAATGCGATAAGTATAGACTGAGGTCGGTGCCTATTTCTTCATGTATTCTTACAATACATTTATTTTCTCTGAATTTTACCATTTTATTTAGTCATGATGCATTTACTTTTTATTTATTATTTATTTATTATTTTATTATTTTATTTCTCTGATTTTCACTGCACAACAAATGACCAGGAGTGAAACTAAATTTCAGGCACCTTTGAATCGCCGTTACCAGGAGGTTTCAGCGAAAACTGAACATCTAACCATAAAAACTATGTCAACAGGTCATGCGAGGCATGGATAACTTTTTCTGACATATCACTGAGTCAAAATAATGAGCGTTTGAAAAGAAGGAAAAAATAACGGTAGCCATTCCGGCTCCAGTATCCGGTTTGACGCAGTGAATCCGAGCCTTCGTCACACTTGGGGAAAATACATTTCAAAAATTACAAACTTTTCAACCAAAAAATGAAACGATCAGTTAAATGTGTTCAGAATAATAAAAAAATAAAACCCTAAAATTTACTTATCACGAAACGTTCTGTTTTTTATAAACTTTGTGGAAATTCAAAACTGAAACCGTTGTTTTTCAAAGATCGTGTGACGTTGACGTCGCGCACGATTTGGCGTACAAAGCGTAACGTCAAGTTATAGCGTCTTGGGGCTTATTCCGTAGATGAAAACGTCATTGTCTCATTGTTTATGACCTAACAAATAGGTTTCCCGGTACTCTATCGTTTTAAAGTATATTTGAGACATTGTCCTGTTTTGTCTTAACGTCGCCATCTTGATCATAAGGTAGAATAAAAGTTATCGAACCCTTGACGTTGCCGTCGCAACTTGCACTGCCGATTGACCGGAAACTGGAGCCGGAATGGCTACCGAGAGCTTAGTTTCACTCCTGGTCATTACTACGTAATGATACCGTGAGCTTTTGGTTTTGAGGCTATGTAGGTGATATGAGGACCGAACTTCAAGCTCCTGTGCAAGGATGGACACAAACACTTTGATCGATCTAGTAGTTTGAGTCACTGATATACTTAAAACCAAAAGTAACTTTACACATTGAATTACCAAATATATCTTTATCATATGACGTCGCGTCTGGGAGTAAAATAACGCCATGCAATAAAATCTGTAAACCACTAGTGGTTTATCGATTTACGGGAAATGTTATGACATCCATAACAACGTTGCGTACATAATGACAAAACTATAACGTTTTCACGCCAATAATGAGATTTCAAAGTATTTGTCATATGATATATAGAATCTAACATTCGTGCTCTTGTATTAATGAATTTATTAAACTCGTTGCGAAAAAGAGATAAAATGCTCGGCAAGCCTCGCATTTTATATCTTTTCCCCAACTCGTTTAATAAATTCAATAAAACATGAACACTCATGTAAGATCCTCTATTTATTGTTTTTTTTATATTTTAATAAAAAAAAGATATCGCAATGAGACCTGGTACCCACCCTAACACAATTCACGAAAAAAAAAACTAAGATGAATTAATTTTCTTTTGAGTTATCTGTGCTTTTATTAAAAACAAAAAATCAGCCTTTCCTGACAAAATTCTTGGTAAACACAGAGTTCGAACACGTTTTTTAAGTGCCATCGATTGCCCTTAAAGATTACTGCCATACATTTTATCTCTGACCTATGGTTAGTTTTTGGCAGCATCTTAAAAATGTTTCACACTGAAATTATCTCCATTTGAATTAAAACAGTCCTCTCTAAAAGATTTACCCCTTATGACATTTGAAGTTTTTAATCTGCAATTTGTTTGGAATTCTGCCCAGAGTATGTGACAAGATAATACGATAAAAATTCGCATCTGTTTGACAGAAAAATGATAAACAATTTGCAATGGGAAATTCAACTGAAAGCACTGTTCAGTTCACAAAAAGGGTATGGACGTAAAAGCACCTCTCCAATTTTGTTTAAACATATTTATTCAACTGTTTGTACATACACTCAAAATATAAACAAATAAGATGAGGATAAGAATGAAAGCATGAAGCTTATATAGTTGTTCTCCTGCGCAGCTAAGCTGTAAATTATAGGTAGAAATGAAACATGAGCTTATAACAGGTTCAACAAACGTGTAAAAAATCAGGTCAGCTAAAAGTGGCTTGCAGTAAAGAGGACACATACGAATTTAGATCGTTGTTTTAGCGAAGAGGATAAAACACATAAAAGATTTATGGAAACAAATAATCATAGAATGATCATTTTACACACGTTTGTTAATTGTATCAATACTCATATAAAATAATGAAGAAAAAAGAGAAATGAACACGAAAAAGAGCAAGGGTATATTGGTGAGAGGGAGTGGGGAGAATACCGACACCAGAATAACAACATCGCAAATTATTTGTCAAACTGTATTCAAATACCATCACATGTATTGTATATAGTAAAGGCAGTGTTTTAAGTAAATCGTTTAGTATATTAATAGACTTTTCGCTTGCTGTAAAGGCGGCAACTTTAATATTTATATCTGGGTGTAGTTCGGCTATTTCATCTGCTAAGGAAGGGAAATCAGGTTTTATTCATAATTTGGTTAAGAATTAATAAGCTTTTTGAGCCGTGCAAATGTGCGTGCAGGTAATGAAAATCCTCACCGTATACATTTATTAATTCTTAAAGCGCACAATCACAAACTGTATGCTTTTTGTCGTCCACTAAACTATTTGAAGCCTCATAGATAAACAGTGTGGACCCAGATCAGACTGCTCCTGTAGGAGCCGTCTGATCTGGGTCCACAATGTTTGCCTCTATGCCTATGTTAAATAGACATTTTCAGATGCAGCTATTTTGATGGCGTTCTAAGGGCTAAATAATGACTGAGGTAATGGCGCAAGATGATACAGTTACTTTTGAATAAAAACCACGCCTCGTTTTCCGCTTTTACCTATTTCTAAGGTTGACCGGTCCTAATTACGCATTCATTAGGCACCGCCTTTACAGTAAGCGAAAAGTCAAATAATACAGTACGTACTTTTGTACCTTCTGAAATATGATGCCATTAGTTGCAAAAAGGAAGTGAAACATTCACATAAAGTAACTCATTGAGAGAAATTGGTTGGTATTGACTTACATCATTGAAAAGGGATATTCTTTTGGCGTTATAAAAAGGACAGCTAAGAAAAGAGTATGAAGCATTTTCTACTGTACCAGAACTGCATAGGGGTGAATCAGTTATGTTGTTTTTTTGTTTTTTTTTGTTTTTGAAAATAGGTCCGTATTCAATGAGCTGCAGTGTGTAGGTAAGCAAGTGAGGTGGATGTGTGTTTTGCAATTACCTTCATATTAGTATCTAGGTACTGGAATGGTTTCCCTGTTGATATGAGATTTAAAAGTATTTACCGTGTTCAGTTGTCGAGTAGCAATAGGCAAGTCATTCGAGTCTCTAATGACAGAAGGCAAAAAAATACGGCATAGGTTGGTTCTAGTTGCAATAGAGTGGAGATTCTGAGAGTTACGTAAATTATAATTTCAAACATGATTAATCGTCTGAAGTACTATATATGATAGGTATGGAGAAGACAAGGTGTTAGTCTTTTTTTTTAAAAAATAGGGTAAGTTTATGATTTTTCCTATTTTGCTCCAAAGGTTCCCATTATGTTTCATTATAAAGGTTTTTGACAGATGTAAGTTTCGTTGCTCCCGTAGCTATTCTTTCTGCTTCAAGTTGTATATTTTCTATTTCGTTTTGTTTTTTCGTATTGGACACAGTTATCCCAGACAACATTCACATATTCAAAAATAGGACGAATAAATGCCGTGTATATGGTCTCCAGGGATTTCCTGTCCAGTTTGTACTTTATTTGACGCATGATATTTATCCTGAATGTGCCAAGAACCATCATTTGAGAGGTGCCAACCTAAATGTTTATGACAGTCAACTTCTGTTATCTAATAATTGTTCATATAAAGGGGTGGATGTATGGGTCTGTTTGTTTTACGGGATATTATAAGTGATTCTGTTTTGTTAGGACATATTAGCTCTCTGACCTGCAACAGCCATGTTAACTACGTAACCATATTGTATTTTCAAATCCTTTTGTGCAAATACCAAGCTATGCCTAATTCTTATTTATAGACATGCTGATTGCTTTAAAACCATTTATCTAAAAGCAGCAAACAGCCCATATATAATGAAATAATATACCAATATGATATTAAGTTATATGTGTTACTTTCTTCACATGTATCGCTACATAAAGTGTATATTCTTGACTTTTAACATTTTACTTGAATTAAAAATAAATATTTCATTATGTACTGATTTAATTTTCACAGATCATTTATTCATCTGCTAAGTTAATTACAGGACTATTTATAAGCTTTATGCAAACATCAGGGAGCAGCGATCTTACAGCAACAGACACACATTAACCTGAGTTTACCTCTTTATGCAGGTCAGCTAAATGATTGAAGCAGCACCTTCAGTCAATTTCTTCATTTCGATAATGGATAATGGATATTCTGTTTAGGCAAATAGTACACTTATCATCTAGTCTGGTTCTAAAATTTTGTGAAGCATTGGCACAGAACAGTATTTGTTCTAATGGTTCATTACTGTCGTTCATTTGAAGGAAATAGGTTTATCACCCGGAAAAGCTCCATGGCATTGTAAGCATAATGTAGCCATGGCTAAATTAATGGACCCAAATTAATCACTTATTAATTTGTTTTGCATTATTCTATGAATTAGATTCAGTCTTACAAATGAATTTTGTTTCAGATAATATCAAATTGATATTTAGCCAGTCAAATGCGAACATTATGATAATTGATACAAAAGTTACATCCAACTATTCTTTGCACATTTCAAGCCAAACAAAATAGATTAACTGTAGTAAGAAAAGGATTAAATATAGGGAACAAGCCCATTTTTTTTAGAACAGTTGACATTTTGTGTGCTTCTTTTGAATCTACATCCTGGCGAGATTACAATTTACTCTAATGATTAATACACATATAATAAAAGTGTCTCCTGGTCAAAATTGGTTGGATATAATTTTGGCTGATAAAGTTTTGTTTTTGTAATTTAAATTTGTATTGAAGTAAAATTGACCTGTTTTCTTGGATATGATCATGTGATCATTGTCATAGAGTAAAACTCATTACTATAAACGATTTTCCTATTAATGGTTGAGCAAATGATCAGAAATGCTACGTTGATGTGAATGACAGTTGCATTAATTGAACAACGAACGCTATGCTGAATATAAACTTGGGGTGGTTTACTTAAATTGTAGGCTCTCTCAATTTGTGAATGATCTGGGTTTTTTCCAGATTATTTAGAGGTCGCAACAGCTGTCGTTGTTTCTGTGTGGAGTTGGTGAAACATCTCTCAGTGTATCAATATAGTGTTGATATTTTTTTTCTTATTCTGGTCCTTCAGGAATATTGGATATTGACGGAAAGCAGAATACCACTTCAGCTGGTGCAAGGAAGCGTGAGAATTGTTGCACTTTCCATTAGTTCTCATGAACACACTCAATAAAACCAAGTCTGCTGTTTTTTATATTTTAGGTTCTCTCTCCTTTTTCCAGAATATTAATTTAAAAGCTCACCGTCTGCATACGCAACTAGATGACAGGATACAGACTGCTTTAGCGATAGTCTTTTTGAACATCAACTGATTACAGTCAGAAATAGTAAGTGAGTATGATCAGGAAATAACACAATCACACACCGCAGACAAACCTATGGCACCGTGAGGAACAGCCACACAACCATCACGAGGAACCAGGGACACAAACCAGGCAAAGCAACCAGCTCTCTCTTCCCCATCAAGAATATTGTAAAACAAGAATTGACATAAAGTATCGTACAACATAACATAGAACAATTACAACAGACTCCTACAACGGGAGTAACAATAACAAAAAGTCAACAATAACAGAACCACCTCCTTAGAATATACAGCAGCCTAAGTCACTGGGGCGGGGGGTGGGGGGGGGCTTAAATTCATTTTGCTGGTACCAAATCTTCGCCCTACATTGTGCTGTTGCTGAGTGCAAGAAATGTTCAGCTCGCATGGAAGCCTTCTAAGCTTTTCAGGCTCAGTTATATATCGTCTTTGACAGCATTTTGGATACAAATGGGGCCTCATAATATACATTCAACAGTCATACATTTTAACAAATTTGGAAGAAAATGAGAATGTATCATTCTAAGTACGCGCACTCGTACTTGAGAGCTATCATTTTATTTGCTGATGAGATTTAAAATCTATAATTTTGGGTAAGTCATTGTTGTAGATATAAACAGTGAAAGATTCACTAATTTACAAATGCTGCATGGTTGATAATTCTTTATTTCAGACAAACTAGAATCTGGATATCTATGACAAAACGATCAGTATTTTTTCCATGCGATCTTTAACAACAGCAGAATCTAGGATGAAGGTTTGGTATCAGTAAAATGTATCAGTGTCTTAGACAGCTGTCGGTTCTAGGGTGGTGGTTCTGTTGTTATTGATTCATTGTTTATTGATGTGGGAATTTTGTGTTTGGTCCTTGTTTGGTTCAGTACTTTATGTCATTCTAGTGCTGCAATCACCTTGGTGGAGAAGATAGAGCTGGTTGCTTTGCTTTAATTCTGTTTGAAATACCATATGACGTATACTATAAGGAATTAAGCAATGTATATACAGACTTGAAAGTTGTAACTGACCTTACATATTGCCACACAAATAACAAGATAATAGTTTACACCAGAAACGATGTTTTGTACAGCCTTTCACTTTTTGAATTTCAATATAATGCCTGATATATGGTGTATAAAGGTTTTCATATAGCATTGCTAAATTTTAGAGTGAAAATAGTCTTACCTTAATTAACGTTCTGGGTTACCATCTTACACAGTTTATAACTCTTAAAGTTTTGTGATAAAAACAAGCTGCTTGCAGTGATAAAATGGTCCATTACTTGTCTTTATACCCCGCCACTAAAGTGTGGCGAGGTATTATGTTATACCCTTCGGTGTCTGTTCGTCTGTCCGTCCGTCCGTCCGTCCGTCCGTGCTCACCATTTCCGATCGATAACTTGAGTATTTATTCACGGAATTTTTTCAAATTTTGCATACATATTGTTATCGGCGATGAGTGGTATGGGATTGTTAATGGGCAAAATCCGTCCATTTTTAACGGAGTTACTGCCCTTTTTCGTATTGGAAAAATGGTTTCTGGCCTGTTATTCCTTTACTGTTCATGATATCTGAATGAAACTTCACAGATATGTTGCACATCAAAGGTTACATATTGTGACTAAGGACCGTCACTCTGACCTTCCCAGTTTGTGAGTTATCCGCCCTTGATAGGTCTGAAAAAGGTTTTTGACCTATTGTTCCTTTACTATGTGGAATATCTGAATATAACTTCACAGATTTGTTTCACATCAAAGGTAACATATTGTGACTAAGAACCGTCACTCTTACCTTTCCCGTTTGTGAGTTATCCGCCCTTGATTGAATTAAAAAATGTTTTTTACCCGTACTTCCTTTACTATGTGGAATATTTAAATGAAACTTTACAGATATGTTTCACATCAAAAGTTACATACTGTGACAAAGAACCATCACTCTTACCTTTCCAGTTCATGAGTTATGTGCCCTTGATTGATCTGAAAAATGGTTTTTGACCTGTAGTTCATTTACTATATGGAATATCTGAATGAAACTTCACAGATATGTTGATCATCAAAGGTTACATATTGTGACTAAGGATCTTCACTCTTACCTTTCCAGTTCATGAGTTATCTACCCTTGATTGATCTGAAAAAATGGTTTTGACCTGTAGTTCATTTACTATATGGAATATCTGAATGAAACTTCACAGATATGTTGAACATCAAAGGTTACATATTTTTAGTAAGGACCGTCACCCTTACCTTTCCAGTTCATGAGTTATCCGCCCTTGATTGATCTGAAAAATGGTTTTTGACCTGTAGTTCATTTACTATATGGAGTATCTGAATGAAACTTCACAGATATGTTGACCATCAAAGGTTACATATTGTGACTAAGGACGTCATATCACTGTCTATCTCAGTTCTGTTGCTATTTAGGCATTATATATCTCACAAAATAACATTTGGTGCCCCCAGCAGTGGCGGGGTATTATGCAGTGCTTGCGGTGCTTTTATTTGAACATGGTATTCAAAACATGAATGCTAAATGAGAGGTTTATCAAATGAAAGTATTTAACACTATTTCAATGGTTTTACAGGGAGTTGTTCAAATGTAACACAAATGACACTACAACGGGCCCTAACAACTTGTATACACATAATTATCTGTAGGGAATGACATGTTATTGTATATGTGTGGCCAATTTGTATATTCAGGTGCTACCTTAAC
This sequence comes from Loripinus fragilis, assembly GCA_964019695.1. Lineage (NCBI taxonomy): Eukaryota > Metazoa > Mollusca > Bivalvia > Lucinida > Lucinidae > Loripinus > Loripinus fragilis. The sequence continues at coordinate 61,583,207 of OZ026519.1, read as the reverse complement.
AACCTTATTTACAGTATTTTTGCTTAAAAATGAGGGGTAACGTAGTTAACATGCTGTAACAGCAACACGCTGCAACCGTCAGAAAGCTTAAATGTTTCAAAAAGCTTAGCCAGAAACATTAATTTATGCTAACGTTTTATTTTAATCGCAAGGCTCACACAAGTTACCAGAAGTATATTTCTGTACACAATATGTTTTCATGCATACTGACATCAAATCATAGGGTTTTTATATAATCCTCAGATAAATTGCGTCACCTTTTCCAGGATGTGAACTTGTTTTATGATAGCTCATATATTCAAAGACAAGCATAGTGGCGATGGACATAGCTTCTCTGAATGTGCTTGTTTTGCCAAGTGTATATGGACATCTATAGATCTATAGCTATGTTAATAATTTACCAGGGACTATAACTTTCTAGGGACTTTAGAGTGAGTTTAGATTATCAACTATGGTACATATAAAAATGTCATCGTGGTGTAGCCTTTGAAGTACATTAACCCATTTAAGCCGAATGGATTTACCCATCTCTAACGGTAGAAAGAGTCTATTTCAAATTCTAGGGGTGTTGGGTTGTATTTTCAAGTTCTAATAGAAGTAAGTAAGGGTGCAAAGATTAGGAACCTATACAATCAAGTACCACACCTGACCCAGGATACCAATGGGAAAGTGACAAACTCACAGTTAGACACCACAAATGAGAGCCAAGAGGTCAGCCGTGACCAAAAAGCACATATAAACAGACGCGCACAAAGGCATAGCAAACACAAGACAGAAAAAACATAAAATATCCACAAAAGAAGTACCGCCTTGGAACGGTCAGTAAAATATTCTACCGGAGAGCCTTCTGCAAGCAAATAGTGGAGACACTAATTAGACGCCGCGTTGATTGCATATGTCCCACAAAAATGACGCTAGGCTTATATGGGTTAACACAGCGCAGAGTCATGATTTTGAGTCGGATCCAGTTTGATGACCTTGTACTTACTTTTTTCAAGGTCATTGTCAAACTTAGGTTTCATCTGGTTAAACCTACATGTAACTGTGATTGCATACCTTTTATCTCCTGAAATGGTGTAGAGATGCGACCAAATGTACATGGATACAAAATTGCCAAATGACAAAGACGCGAGATTGCAGTTTCCTCTAACAACAAGTTTGTATTTGATTTTGTCAAACAGTAAAAGTTTTGAATGATGATAAAGATGTTTTAAATTACCACGTAATACGTCATGTTCAAAGGAGTAAGTCTTTGTGGCAATGTCGTCTTTGTGGGATCAGAATCAGTGGTAGGTCGTACATGTACTACTGAAACATATGAAGTAATGTATTTAATATATAAGGCAACACTCCAAAAAGGAGGTAGTTCATAAAGACTAAAAAAGTATTGTTCAGCTATGCTATTGATTATAAGAATTTATCATGAGTGCGAGGGTAGGATAGAAGAATCCTTCCCGATGATCACCGTTTGGCATCACAAGGCTTGCCGAATGATGACAAACGGTGCTACGAGGGAGGGATTTTTCAATCCCATCCTCACACAAATAACGGAATCCTTTTCTTGCTCACCATTAAATACCGCATTTTAGGTTTAAAATAAGGCTCCCGTTTCGCTGGCGGACCGATGATGGCCCAACATTGATTTGAATGCTGGCTTGGTTTTCCAGAGGATCCGGACCAGTATTACTAAAACCCTATATTTTTGCGCTTTTTTCGGGGTTAGGGTATGGACCCCCTGCCCCCCCCCCCCCCTCTGGATCCGCGCATGGTCAAATTAGCATTTCGAAACAATATGTCGAAATTATAGTAGATAATTGGACGTCAAGCAAGGAAGATTGAGAGTCTTACTGCTAATCTAATTGATCAAGCAATTTCAGCACAGACATATTCAGATCGGAATGATAGAGGGCAGCAAAATTGGTTCTAAATTCGTTTAATGGGAAAAAAGCTGTTATGAAAAAAACTAGATAAATGAATATAACTAACATGCGCGTGTGTATAGCAAACTTTAACCATTCTCGCGAGACCTGACGATACCTCATCTAGATCTCTCGCATTTCGCCCTTTGCATCATGGGTAACTAGCGATATTTGGCTAGTCCCGTTCAATTCTAGCACTGCTGTAGTGACAGAATTTATTGTTAAAAATAGCAAAAAGTTAAATTTTTGACAGTTTATCATTTCTCTTTTAGTCAATATTTTCTGGATGTAAAGCCCCGAGTCATGCAAGCAGTGATCGCATAATATCTATATATCTATAATACTAAATAAACGAAGTAACGCATAAACTGCATAATTGGTGGCATTTTCAAGCGTAATTTCTATACTGGTTCTTTCGCATATTGCTATCATTGATAATTTCGGTTAGCGTGTGTTTTAGTTTCACGTAGATTTAAAGAATTTGGGAATTGAATTCGTCTTTCATTTTAAATTCTCCCAAGTATTTTTCTAGAAACTTCGATGTCAACAATGGGTGCGTTCGAGTGAAATTATCGTATACTCGAATACACGTTTTAAATTAATCCGGTCGTTTCGGTTCTGCGTCGTTATATCGGCGCGCTGCTTAGCAAGACCAAATTTAGCAGGTTCTAATGCAAAAATCCGACTCATGAACGTACGTCATTCCCCATAAATAACGATTTATTTTTGTATTTTTGCTCATATGTCTAAACGGATGAAGAACTAAATGGTCATAGTCCCGACGGCCCTGGCTCGAAACGACCCATTTTCTTCCAGAACGATAGTCAATACGAGTAGCCAATCGAACTCGCCCATTGAAGAATAAAGCTCAACGCACATGGTCTTTCGAAAAGTTGGACGGACACACGGCGCCAAGTGTGTGCGGCTATGGTTACGTACCGCTGAGCCACTTGGGGAACGTCGTTAGGAGAATTCAAACTGAACCGAACTTTCGAAAAGACAAAAAGAAAGGGCATTTTTTCCAGCGAAGCAGACAAATCAATTTCAATGATTCAACGAAGCTACATGTAAATAAGCCTTTAGTCTTCAGAGGGCTTGAATATTTTCCCCAAAAACGTTCCAGGACCCAATTTTTCCAGAAAAAAAAAATACCCAGGACAGGTCACATAACAAAGATGGCGAACATTAATTATGGTAAAGAATTTCAAAAATCTTCTCCCCCAGAACCACGCCGGGCCGCGTAGCGCAATCGGTAGGCACCTGACTCATAAGTCAGAGGTCCTGGGTTCGAAACCCGGTCTGGCCACATACTTTTGTTTCTCCTTCCGCTGATTCAAGAAGGGCAGTTGTCAGTTACTGGCGAAAGTATGTGCACTTAGTACTGGTTAACCGCTTAGGAGGTCTAAGCCTGCCCAGGAATAGTGTGGTTAGGTTAACTGACCGTCCCGACATGACCTTAGCTGTTTACCGTGGACGTTAAGCATCAAATCAACCAATTCTCCCCCAGAACCACAAATCCTATTATCTTGAAACTTAGCATGTCGCATCAAGGACTCAAAAGCTCAACAAAATTTATATAAATGATGACCCTGGGATGACCTTGATCTGTTTTACGGCAAGGTCAACTTTTGAGTCACTTAGGTTTTTGCTATAGGAAAAAGTGAAAAAAGTTGATGTTTTTTAGAAACAATGCAGTCTGCTACCTGAAAGTTTGTAGATGCAGACAACTAATTAGGTAAATGAAGCTTTAGTGAGTATTCATGGTAAAGGTCATATCTACACCTGGGCCTAAGGCCATTTACATTGAAAAATTAAAACTCGCTGTTTTATATAAACTTGACAATCATGAAATATTTCCGCGCTTGCGTGGGCTCTTTTCTAGTATTTTAAATAAAAACGGCGGCTCAATCCCAGTGTGCACCGAGCGAAAGGCGACAGGTTTGTTCGTGCTAGCGAGCTTCCTGTTTGCGACAATGAACTTTAACCAGCAACGCCCAGCATCATGAGTAAATTACAGGACGTTTCATGCTGTTTACTTTGTATTGATATAATCATGAACTATTAGAATGATATAAAAGTCTACCCTGATATAATAGCTCATGCTCGGATCTAGAAAGTTTTGTCAGAGGTGGTCCAACTCTGACAACGTTTTTAAAGAGGGGAGAGAGTATCTAAACATTACTATAAGCGGGTCATCATCGGTCCGTAAGCGAAACACCATTGAAATATTGATTCGCTTGCAGCCCGATGATGGCCCAACATTGAATATTAGCTTGGTAGCCTTTTGATTTTACAGTGGATCGGAACCAGTATTGATAAAGCCGAAAGCTATGTGATTTTTCAGGTGGTTCCAGAGCCCCCACCCCACCTAGCCGTTAATGATAGTATAGGTTATTTTCCATGACAATAACATAACAGTTAGTTATTAATATCATACAATATACGAGGTAAGATGCGGTTTTATATCAAATATTGATACATTTCTTGTGATATAGTGAACTCATTTGTAGTGGAACTCATTTGGAAGCAAAAAAGATCCACAAACCTTCTTTTGATACAAGTTTATTCAGAAATATTCCATAATAAGCCAAACCAGACCCATTGATACTTTGAATGATTAGCATACCATCTAAATACAATACAATCACATGAAACAAATCTATATGGTATTTTGTGCATACACAAATGAATATACAAATACGCATATCTCTACCATGTACTAAATAAGCCGATGAGTAGATACTGCTGATTAAAAGTACTACTGAATCATCATTATGCTCATCATTACTTGCATACATTTATGAGAAAGATTGTAAAGTGTTTAGAAATATACAACATACATTCACACTTGTAAACACATACATACATTCATGCAGTGTGCAGATATCTTATCCCTGCTGACTGCATGCATGTGCATCCTTTATGTTAAAGTTGGTCGTAAGTGTGTCCTGTTAAACTTCTGAAAACTAGCAAATTCTGCATTTGCTTGAAGCCAATTATTATTGCTTTATTTGCAAATACCTGTTTACTTTTGAATTTCAATGCTCTATGAATAAAAATACATAGATTCGTTAATAATAGTAAGTGAGCATCTTAACTTTTTATTGTTTGAATAACATTATTCAATTAGCTTTGGAATACTTGGTATATTCCAATAATATTTTGGAACTGAAGTTTGTCTTAGGTCGGCGTGTAATTTGCATTCAAAAAGGAAATTGAATTCGTCCTCAAGGGAGGTACACAAACAGCATTTCCTTTCATCAAAATGTATTAGAGCCGTGACATGTGATTTCCAACAATGTGGCATTTTGACAAGTGTAGACTCAGATGAGCCTGTGCAGCCTACTTTTAAGCTAAGAAACTTCAAATGATGTTCAGTCAGTAGCTTAACAATCATAGAATGCTGAAGCAACTAGCAAAGGCTCTGATCAGACTGTGCGTATGCGCAGGCTGATCTGAGGTTTTGCTGGTCGCACAAACCACATTGTTGGATATCCCATGCTACGGCTCAAATTTATTCAACCTGCCCGTTTCCACGGCTAATCTATATGATGACAGCCTAAGTTTTATCAAGGCGTATTTAGACATGCTTACCAAATTTCAAAAATCATGAAATTGAAAAGGTTTACTCTTGAATACTCAAATTCAGGTAAGAATTCAAAATAACTGAACATTACTTGAATCTTCTATTTACACAGATAACTGTCCTATCACTTTAGTAAATGTGATACGTAAGACAGACTGGGTTACGTTTGAATAAACATTCTGGTTGGAAAACTTCTTTCTATCCAGCATCAATGTTTCTGGTAGTACAGCATTTTTATTCACGTCATTTTATTTTTGTAGCTCATGTGTGATGAAATGATTTTGAAGAAACTCCTTGAAATAAAGTACCCTTAGCGCAATTACTTGGCGAATATTTGGCACCAGCAAATGTATCTAAGCCCCCAGTGGCTTTGGGTGCTGTCCCTTCTATGGTGGTGGCTCTGGTGATGTTGATTCATTGTTTTATGTATTTTCCATTGTTTGTGGGAGTTCTGTGTTAGGTATTTGTTTTGGAATGCATTTTATTGCTTCCTTTCTAGTTTTGAAATCAGCTTGACGAGTAAGGTAGATATGGTTGCTTTGTTTTAATTGTTTCCTGGTGTCTTGTGACCGTAAGTGTTTTGTGGCTCTTCCTCATGGTGCTGTAGGTTGGTCTGCAGTGTGTGATTGGGGTATTTCCTGATCATAGTCACTTACTTTTACCCAAAGGATAGACTATCCTATAACTTCATTGAGACGCGACATGAGATTTCCAGCAATGTGGTATGTGCGACCAGCAAAACCTCAGATCAGCCTGCGCATACGCGCAGTCTGATCAGAGCCTTTGCTAGTGGCTTGCATATTATATGAATGTTAAGCTACTGACCGAACATCATTTGGAGTTTCTAAGCTTAAAAGGAGACTACACAGGCTCGTCTGAGTCTACACTTGTCAAAATGCCACATTGTTGGAAACCACGTGTCGTGGCTCATATAGCTTTAAAATGCGAAAACAATACGAAAAAGAGAGAAGTCTCCTCCCAAACATGTACTTAGCTATTCTATCAATGTATGTTTAAGGTATTGGACAGGGTCCAGTGTAGAGTTGTCATCGTTTGGTGGAATGTTCACCTCGAAACCACGTCTTTGTGATGTGTAAACTTTAAAAATCAACTGTAGTAAATTGGGAGTTGTGTAGTCGTCATTTGACGAAAATCTGTCTGAGTGATGGGGCCCCACTAGTGGCCTAACGTTTTGAAAAAAATCGTATAGGGAGTTTAGGCGTGGAAGTTAGTCAATGCCTCTAGATAAATTACAGTGAAACTTGTGTAAAACAGTGATTCAAAATAGACAAAACAAATATCTTTATAACCATTTGGTAGAACATACATTCAAAAGTAAGTAGTGGTGCGAAGATCAGGAATCGATACAATCAAGTACCAATCAAGGACAATAAAAGCAAAGCAACCAGCTATCTCTTCCTTATCAATATGGTTGCAATACTAGAAAGGACTACTTAAAGTGATGCATACCAAAACAAAGACCAACACAGAACCCCTACAAACAATTGGAGGTACACTAAACAATAAATCTACAACAACATAATCACCGCTTTAGAACAGACAACCGCCTAAGCTACTTTGTTGTTCTTAAAACACAAAAACTGTTTAGCGCGCATGGAAACTTCATAACTTATGCAATGCATCATCACAGAGAAACAATCTAATCAAATAAATACACTATGATGAAACACAGAAAAGTGCCCATTACCCACAGATAGTCAGAGCTAAAAAAACTCAAGTTGAGCTACGGTGGGCCCAGCCAAAGACAAGCAACAGGGACCAACCAACGGCTTAAAGCTTTACGCCAGCGACGTCATTGTGTCTGAGGCTTGGCCCACCGTCGTGGAGTTAAAACCATAGCTATAAACCTTGATTAGGTTTACAAACAGGCATGCAGACCGTCGCATGATATCCATGCTGTATTGTACATTTTTATGACGTTTAATTATCTTTTTAAAATTATCACTTAAACTAGGCTTTCCTACAATTCTTTTACATTTATAAACTAAATCATCATAAAATACATGTGCTGGTATGCCTTGTTGCAGAAGAGTTTTTAAACAAATTTTGTATTTAACAATCAACTCTGAGTGTCTGTGATACAATTTAGGAAATGCTTTACGAAGTTTATGGTATTGATGACCTTGTTTTAATACTGTTTGAATACTGTAGATCTACAACCAATCAAATATCTCCATTTTTCTTGGGTACATGTAGTAGGTCGAACAAACTTAGGTTTACAGTCTGCAATATCGATGCAATCTCTTTTTTTCAGACTGTTAAAAGTTGTTGTTTTTTTTTCATTCAGAGAAAACCTACAATTTTGGAACTCAATACTTTTTACATTATCTGATAATGGGAATGTTGCACCCTCGTTTAACCAACTGTTTATTGTGTCTGAAGTCCAATTGATTTCCATCTATCAATGCCATCTATCAACGGTAAATAAAACAACGCTATAAAGAAACACAACAGTTTGAACATTTTGACAGTTTAATTATCTTCCCTATGTTTTAAGGCAGCCCCACGGTAAGGCGGATTTTTTCATGAAGTTCTAAATTGGGGTAGTCTATGAAATGACCAGAAAGCAGCAAGGTCTCTGTCTCTGCATATACTGTCAGAAAGTCCTTAGCGCAAGAGAGATTTAAGTCCAACTTGGAATTTAGATATCAAATCATAGTATCGTCTATAAAATTAAGAAAATGTTATGTGAAGTTTATGATACTGATAGCCCTGTTTAAGAAGTTTCTGAGTTAACAATTTATTGCGAGTGTTGAAGTCAGTAACATAGCTAGATGCTCTAGCAAAACGAATGAGCTGAGAGATAGAGACTCCATACGATGTTGAGCGAGGACATCACCATCTAAAAATGGGAAACTGATAATTTCAAAATCAGAGTCGTAACGTTTATCATAAATTTTGGTAGAAACAATATCATTAGAAATCGACAAATGCAAGTCTAAAAATGCGGCTTTGGTATCAGAGGTATTAGCTCAGAAGGGTATATTTAATTTACTATATTGTCAAAATAAATATTATTTATGTTTAAAGTATCGTCCAAATATCTGGATGTAGTTTTAAGCGCATCAATAACATCAGCCTGCTGATCATCAGAAAGAGACATCACAAAGTCCCTCTCATAACAAAACAGGAATAAATCTGCAACCAGGGGAGCACGATTAGTGCCCATAAGAATCCCAACTACTTGTCTATACAGCTTTGTGCCAAAGCAAATAAAATATTGTCCAACAAAAAGGTCAGTGCATCACATACATTTTGACATGACCATGCATGGTATTTTTTAGGTTATTCCTAAGTAAAATATGCATTTCTGTCATTACATGCAAGGTAAGGAGACCCTTTTCTCTGGAAGGTTCTTTCAATAAGATCAATAAGTTTACTTAAATTAGATTATGAGGTAAAGTAGTGGAAAGAGTAGAAAAATCATTAGTAGACACACTGGTCGCATTGAAATCTCTAGCTTTGAGTTTATCTAAAATTTCACCTGAATTTTTGATAGACCATAATAGGTTTTTACCAGATCTCTCAAATACCTTTTCACAGTACTTGATAACATGGTTTTAACAGCTGTAAGACAAGAGGTTAACAATTTTGAAAGTTATGTTGTCGTACAAGAACTAGAATTAGCAATAAATCTTGCTTTATAGGGTTATTTATGGAGTTTAGGTAACCAGTACAACGTAGGAACTTTGTCTTGATTTTCTTTAGCTTTTACACCGAAATGTGGGGCTGTATGACAACCATGCCCGTCGACAATCACCCTCTCGCCCAAAGAAACTGCAATTTATAGGCATTAGCATCAACACGCACATGCTTAAAATTATTAATATAATACAATCGTCAAACAACTAATACATTGTAAGCAGCTTTATCTGCTGGAACCAAAACATAGTTCATATGAAAATCCTGGATACCTCGTTTTAGATGAAGGAAAGAAGATTTAGGTTTAGGGGGTAAATGATATGTATTACGAGAGTAGAATGAAATACGAGTATCAATAATTTTAAAAATGTTAATCTTCCACTCCTTCAGGGCATCAGGTTCAACATTTTCTCTATTGCACCAACGATTACTGAAGATGGAAATCTATATTTAGGGCCTTTAGAAATAATATTGCGAACTCTAGCGTCAGAAATGACATTTAGATTACCTATATTACCTTAAATGCGCATTTTATAGATGAGCAAATACTGCGATATATCCTCCGTGTATTGCACTGACAGTACAAAAATGGGTACTAAGAGGGTATCTTCATACCAACAGAAACTAAGTTATTCATTTGTATAAGATGTCAGAACAGTAAGGTTGGTATCATTCTCCACCGTAATTTATTTCTAGTCAGGGTTTTGCTATTTCTGTGTGAATGCAAACTTAAAGTGTGAAGTATCTTTTATAATATTATTATGCTTAAAAACGAAAACATGTGTTCCATTTTTATGGCTACAATACAGTTATTTCATCTTTAAAGAGCATTGTGGCCTTGGTTATGCATATTCAAATAAAAAAATGAAAGTTTTCCAAAATGAATGTGACACTTTGTAGAGACTCAGCCTACCAGGACCAAGCAATAGGGGGCGCAGTGGCTCAGTTGTAGAGTGCTTGACTCGAGACCAAGGGACCACGGGTTCGAGCCTCATCGTCGTCACTGCGTTGTGTCATTGAGCAAGAACATTAATCTTAGCTCAGTACTAGTTCAACCCAAGAAGACCATTCCCTTTATAACTGAAAGATTGATGATGGGATGTAAAGAATCAAATCAAACAAACAAAGGACCAAGCAATGATCCAGTGATTATGTAGGTGAAATAACATTTTGTATTAGCCATTAATGCATATATATATATATATATATATATATATATATATATATATATATATATATATATATATATATATATATATATATATATATATATATATATATATATATATCTATATATATATATAGAGCGGTATTCAATTTGTTTTGTCATGAACATGCCATTTATTTCATCGAGTAAAGCGAAAAATGCATATTTGAGTTTGCAAAAATCCGTTACTCGTTGGGTTTTTTATGAAAAAATGTTAGTAGTTTTGCACTGACTGCGAAAACTACTCACGGGTTTTCATACAAAAATCCATATTTTTCATATAGATTTTTGACCAAAACCTTTCCGAGGTGAATAATGCTTTAAGGGCCCAGCATATTAATTTGACCAAGAAGTCATATTTCTTATTAGTTATACTGTTCTATTAACTATATTTTGGTTTCTCAACTGATGCATATATTTTCCACAGAGGAAGCCAGATCAGGTTTCGGGAGTCTTTGATCCAATGTCTGAAGTCACTTAGGCCATGCATACATGTATGGTAACAACATTCAAAAGTGTTTATGAATCAGTAAATAAGAAGACAAATGAAAATTAGCAGTTGGTCAATGTCCTTAATAAACATCTGCTATTACTGAGGTTGATCATATGAAAATATGTGCAGTCAGTTGGAATACTCTGCCTTTATCATACTGGATCTTAATCGAAGCGATGTGTGTTTCAAAAATTGCATAAAAATGTGACCGCGAAACAGTTTCGAATTCAGTTACATATTTAGCTATAAATGGACACAAACACACTTAGAATATTTTCATTCGTATCGTCAAAATCAACTTTCTAACGGTAAAGAAGGAAATCACGTCTTAAAAAAAGCTGCTATTTAAGGAAGGCGTATGCTCCCCAAAAGTAGACCATATAATAATAGATTATATTTTAAATAACATTAAATTTAGTAACCACCCAATTAAATTACGCCAATACGTATGTCAGTCTATAAATATCGAAACAATTGATGCCGCGAAAATTAAGTGTTTACCAGTATCGAGGTCAATCCAGTGGTACAAGGGTTCAAATCAGAGTGTAACCTGATCAACTGTCGTCATCAACTACATGTAACTCATCTGGATGCACAATTTGTCTTTAATACATCGGATAGGCGGCAATCGAAAACGCTCACAACAATCGATGAACGCTGATCGAAAATCGCTAAAAACAGTGTTTTCGATTGCCATTTGTCGCCAGCTGGGCGACAAATGGTAATCGAAAATTCTTTTTCTAACGATTTTGACCTACGTTCAATGATAGTATTACATGTAACGTTTTCGATTGCCACCTATCCGGTGTGTTCAAGAGAGTTTTCAATTAAAAAAAAGTATTGTGGACAGTCCCATCACGTCGATTACAGTACTAAGTTCTGATTTAAGAGTATGTATATTGCTAAAACTAGAAACAAAAAACAAGAGAATGTTCCAATGTCCGCAATTCAATGAGTCGATTTATCAAATAACTGGCAAAGTCTGTTAGTCAAACTCAATTATGACTTAAGAACTGTTTCAATAACTACACGCAACAATTAACTGGGTAAGACGTGACAAGGGCAAGTTGTTTTGCTGAACATCGTTTAAGTTTCTCTGTGTGAATTAAATCCTGTAAGCTTTTCCTTTTCAGAGCATAAAACTTAAAGAGATACTGGCAATAAACGAAAGTCAATGTGTATATTCTAGAAATCATAAAGGAATAAAGAGCATCAAGGTAACCCCACTCATTTTAATCCAAGATAAGTCTAGTATAGAAAGCTAAACCATAATTAAATTTAATTATGAAAATATGTAAAAACAAGTCATACAGATTATATCACCACGAATCCAACGAACTGATACATTTTAGGATTACTTTCATAGCTGTATATAGGCAATTGAGCTTGACGTTGACGGCACTTGAACCATAGGCACTATTAAAGCTTTTTTATTGCAAAATCCTGTATCTAAAATAGTAGGGGAAATGGCGGCACCTGGTGTTCTGGGAATATATCATTGGAATAATATACGTGTAAACAGAAGGAGTCTCAGTTTAAACTATCATATAAGTATGCAATTGCTGTTATTTAATTTACTAACTTTAAACACAGACACATGATGTATGTTCCATTGGACGATCACGGAGGTGTCTGTGTTTGCAGCTGAATTCAGCCAATATAAAATATGAAAACTATGGAAAATATAGTGTCCTATTCTGCGATGTGGTAAATCTAGACGGCTTTTATGGCGACTATGGTTTCTGTGACCGTCTTCTGTGCGACAATTGAGCTTGACGTTGACGGCACTTAAACCTTAGGCGAGATTAAAGCTTTGCCACTGTAAGACACTGGTGATATATATAGTGTACTTATTTAAATATTCAAATTTTCATTATGCCTCAATATAATTTGTATGCACATGGCACAATGACAAAATCATTACTTGTATATCTAGTATGCTTCCTCTATGAGTATAATTGTGTACTGCGTCGGGACAGAACCACTAACACGTTTTAATTGAGCATTACAAACGACAATGCTGAATGAAATAATCTTGAGTGGAAACTCAATTTATGCATGCTCATCTCCCGAGATGATATACAATTTGACACGTATTCACTTTAATGCCTAAAATTGTGCGGGATGCAACTGATATTTACTGCCACCATTTTGATGAAATATGTACTATTGTATCTCTTGTATTCTCTTGTTGTTTACCTATGTTGTTAAACTGAGAATAGTTGAAATAAACTTGTAAACTTGTAAACTTGAAACGTAATCAGTTCGTGAAGTTCTAAACTGTATTGTATGGTCCGTAGTGTACAGTACTTATAATGCTTAAGTCAATCGAGAAATCGTGACCAATATTTTGAACTGTGCATTGCAATCCTTAACTATTCTAACCAAGAAGGAACTTTGACGTTCTGATTCTTGACTCCTTGGTTTAAATATCTTGAATTTGTGACCTCTTGTTGGCGATTCGGAGATTGTCATCAATCCCAAATTATCAATTTGAAAACTGTATCACCATATGTTAAGTGCCTCACAGCAGAAAGAATTCTAGAAGCATATCTTTGAAGAGAATTTTCGGAAATTCGAAGTAGCCAGACACCCGATACAAATGTACATTATGGGGTTATACAATTTGTACAGCCGTACATTTCAAAAGAGTACAAACTGTGTACAAATCATACGGTTGTAATCCCCAAAGAAATATTTAAATTTTAGGAACAGCTGCAATTCTGGACCCAGTCCCTGAGAAAGTTAGACCTTGTGGTGTAAAGAAATAAGTCGCTCACTCAATTAGTGGTTTCCCTATTGACCAATATATAAGTAAGCAACATGTGACAGACAGGCAGGTCATAAGCCGTATTACACTACAACAACAACATGTCAGTAGATACATCCAATAATTGGATAAGTAATTAGATGTCTGGGACTTTGATTATGTCTTTTTGCTTCTAAGGTTCCTTACGTTTTCTAATCCCCTTGTGTGCTGAAAGAAAGGATTGATTTGTGTGTACGTCTAATGGCTTTGTCCACCATATTTCATTCATGTCGAGATTTGGTTTAGGTTTCTGGAGTCTATCCATCTATCTGTGATATGGTCCCACTTCGAATCGACCTTTAGTTCCTACTATAGTAACTAAAGGTCGATTCCAACATCGATAGTCGCTACATGTACTATAGTGACGTCACGAACCTACTACAGATCAACGGTGGGTCAGAGCCCACTGCTCTAGTAGCTTGTCAGCATGCAATCCCTCCTCTAGACCTATCAAGCAAGATGGGTTCAAGTTCTATCAAAAGCCTCAAAATATTTTTATTTTACAAAATAAATCCTTTATGAGTCTTATTTGCGGTCCCACTAATTGGTAATTGTTAATTAGAGTAGGCAGTGTACTAGTGTATGTATGTTTATGCACACCCTTTTTGACTACGATGAAGAATTGAAATGCGGAATACAGGGCTATACACTTTGTTCGCGTATTTGTAGTATAAAACAATTGCTTTGTGTGTACGTTTAAAGGCTACCTCCACTATATTTCATTCATGCCGAAACCTGGTTTAGGTTTACGTATCTAGTATGGTTCGTTGTGCCATCCTAGTCTTGTACACTACCGCTCGCGTATTTGTAGTATAAAACGATTGATAGGTGCACACGTCTAATGGCTTTGTCTACCTTATTTCATTTGTGTCGTAATTTGGTTAAGGTTTCTCGCGTCTACTCCTCGATGCTTGATATGGTTTTATTGTGCCATCCTAGTCTTGTATACTGCCGCTCGCGTATTTGTAGTATAAAACGGTTGATATGTGCATATGTCTAATGGCTTTGTCCATCATATTTCATTCATGTCGAAACTCGGTTTAGGTCTCTCTTGTCTATTACTCGATTTGTTATAATTGAGCCATGGCATAAGATTTCCAACAATGTGGTATGTGCGACCTGCCAAGCCTCAGATCAGCCTGTGCATATGCCCAGTCTGATCAGAGCCTTTGCTTGTCGCTTGAATATTCTATGACTGTTAAGCTATTAACTGAAAACCATTCAGTTTTTTCTAAGCTTTGAAGGAGGCTGCACAGGCTCGTACATGTATGACTCTTCACATGTCAAAATGCCACATTGTTGGAAATCACATGATTGTCACAGATTATTGGTCTTATAGCCATTTTAGTCTTGTAATCATCTCATCTGGAGGAATGAGCTGGTTGTTATACTTGACTTGTATTGTTTTTGTTTTTAGCATATGTGTCTGTGTTCTGGACCTGTGTTTAAACAGCAGCAGAACCAACTGTTTAGCCTTAACTTGTGGTTACAAAAAAATGCACTTAATATGCACCATATTTGCACTAAAATGATAAGTAATTTGGTCACTTGTAGTGCACATCATGTGCATAAGGGTGTAACCTTAAATTTAGTATCCACTGTATGGCGATCAGGTAGTCAAAGAAATATATTTAAGCCACTCTCCCCTACCACCCCTGCCTGTTGGCTTTGCCCTCAGTCTTTGACATCTCCACTGGGACTAAGCGAACATGAATTCATTATGAGGGTAATTCAAACAAATATGGGTGTTGATGAGATGGGCCAGGACTCGGGAAAACCTGTCTTTGGGGTTTCCTACATAGCCAGATTCAAACCAGCCTGCTCAGCTACAGAGACTAGCTAGAAAATTGAAATTTCGCTTTATCAAGCCTGGGAAAGATACTTTACAATAAGCGAAAATTAAAGGCGCTGATCAGACTGCGCATATGCACAGGCTGGTCTGTGCCTTCATTGTTCGCAAACCACTGCAGACAGATTTTCTCGCGACGAGGCTCAGATAATAGTGAATCAAGGATACAATGTACACATTAAAATTAACGATTACAAATATGGGTAAACATACCAAGTTTAGAGCTGAGGTTGGCTTATACTTTTTGTATGCAAATAAGGCAACGTTTTGAGATTTTCCTGTTGCTTTCTATCTACATGTATGTGGACTGTTTGCCTGTTAGGTCTATTATTAACTTCTAAATACATACTGCGTTATAGCTTTGATTCCATATAAACAGTCATTTACAAATGCAGTTATTATTTGACCGTTTACCACTGTAATAACATCACTGTTAAAACTTTCCACAATATTTGACCAATGCTCGCCAATTCCAGTAAAGAATTCTGTATGTAAAATGCTTCCTTACCTGCGTCTGACCATGAGAAAGCTGAAACCGTTCCATTTGACTGAGCTTTATCCATGTAATTATTAATAATATAAGACTCACCATTTTCAAATTAGCTCTTGAAATATCATTTTGAAGTTGTTGTCATGTTATCTTGCAACTTTTTTTTTTATTTAAACATAGATTTATGCAAATAATTGCTTATGCTATTACAATCCAGTAGTAATCTATGCTTTGTGCCTTGTTATTTTTACAGTATAGTATTAATAGCATGAGGCTACTTTTCAATTTTAAGAATGCGTTTCTAAGATAGTAATAAGTGGATCTCTTGGTTGTCTTATTACTGTAAGACCTCTTTACATGGCAGAAATTACCATCTTTTTTTTTAAGATAAACACTCTCTGGCAAAAAAACATCAACAGTATTTGTCGCAATCAGTACAGCAAACAGATAGATAAAGTGTAATCCTCTTCTATAACCAACGTAAAGTACTAATATGACCATGCATCTATTTATATTTAATATTTAACCTGTTTCATTGGGATTCATCTGTACTTTACTCTCTGCAAATCCACCCACCTTCGTTATCGTCTCTCATGATCTAACTGATCTGTACTACCAACCTAAGTATAGCGCCAAGATTCACATCTTAAAAATGCTTTATATCTGAAATGTCTATCTGATGAAAACAAGACAAAACTGCTTTCTGTACTTATCTTTACATTGTGCTTTAGATATGGACTTTCAAATTTCCAATGCCGACTTGGATTGAGCTCTTCAAATGTGTTTCTGATCCTCCTCAGCACTGGCGACCTCCAGATGTAAATAATGGTCAACTACTTTCTAGCCAATGTGGGTTCTAATAACCTGTCGTTGTTTCAAATATTGGAAACTGAAATGTAAGAACATTAGATGTAAAACTGTGATTGATTCCATCGTTGACTTAACAATTTTATTTTATTATTATTATAACTATTATTATTACTTTTAATTTATCTTCTTTGCAAAACCAGGAAATGCCGCCCAATTCATGAGGATGTATAGCCTGCTCTTGACGCCTATATTCGTAACTGTGTTTGAAACTATGATCGTGGTATCCCTGGCATAGTCTTTCATAATGTGTATGTAGTGTGTTGCGTTATTTTTTATTTGCTCTATATTTTTTACAACATTCTCCGCATTTGAGCGTTTCAGATAAACATGTATAGCCTGCTCTTGACGTCTATATACGTGAACATGTTTGAAACTATGACCGTGATAACCTTGGTATATTCTTTCTAGTGAGTTGCGTTATTTTTTATTTGCTCTATATTATACACCATACTCCGCTTTTGAGCGTTTCAGATAAACTTTTATAGCCTGCTATTGACATCTGTATACATGAACGTGTTTGAAATATGATCGTGTTATCCCTGGTATATTTTTTCATAATATATATGTAGTGTGTTGCGTTATTTTTATTTGCTCTATAGTATACAACATTCTCCGCTTAAAGGCGTTTCAAATAAAAATGTACCTTTCGCTAAATTCTTCATCTTCATATACCGTTTAATAATTGTTTAGATTTCTGTCACAATCATCTATTTTTTGAACATGCCATCTTCTGACATTAAACGCATTTACCTTTTGAGTTATAATCTGCAGATGCGACAGACGCACTTTTGCTACCTAAAATTCACAAAATAAGTTTTTGAGTGTCACTTATCTTTTTAATTCTGTAGGAACCAACTTGTTCATCTCGTTCTGTCTGTTGTTAATACCCTAGGTCGATGCCATGCTATCTTCTTACTCCAGAAAGATAGACAAACGTCCTTCGCTTTTTGTGTGTTGCTGACATCTGTGAAGCCGCCTTAGAACTGATTTTTCACGACACTTCGTTCACAAATACCTGATTATTCTCAGTCCGTGCATGACGGCTGAGTAATAATATACTGCACAACCTTTGTTAATGCTAGTACCGACTAGACAAATATTCTGCTCTATTCGATGAAACGAGCAGAATGTTAATACTCTATAGCTGATAACTTTTGCAAACAAGTTGAACCCAGATCAGATTCGACAAATTGTCAGCATGCTCTGGATCAAAACTGTTTGTCAGTCTCATTGTATTCCTGAACGAAATATTTGAAAACATTTTTTTTTGGTTGGGGGGGGGGAAGAAAAAGCAGCAGAGGACATGTACAGCATAAATTTCCCAGCATATAACGTACAACTTAACTTGAATCATCTTTGGAAACGAACCATTTCAATGCATTTGAATGTAAGCCGTGAATCGTAGCATGTATATATCGTTAGTTTCACTATCAGATCCCAGCATTTAGACTGAAAAAATAAATGTAATTTCGCAGTCTATATCTAAATTCTCATGACCTGGCACAAGTATGTAAATGTTGCAACTCAAACTAGTAATATATTGACCGACAATGTTAAATGGAAGAGATATGTTATGTTGGACTTGAAGAAAACATAATCAAACTTGACATATTATCCAAAATTTGTCCTGTTTATACAAATGTTGCTCTGATTATAATTCAAACTTTATTGTACTAGACCTATTTTGGCCGTTTAGGAAAACCAGTCTGTTTTCGCATTGACTGTTCAAATACAGTGAAGTCCAAACTAAAGTTGATACCCACCAGATCATGTGCAGATCCAGTAAAACTTTTATAAGAGGGGATATAACTTTGACAGCGTGTTTTATTCTTATTGTTATTATTTTAGGGGAGGGAGGATCCATATACCACCATCAGCGGGCCATCATCATTAAATGGCATTTCGCTGGAGTTCTGATGATGACCAAACATTGATTTCTGACTTCGTATCTTTGTGAGTTTTATGGAATCAGGACCAGTATTGCTAAGAAACCCTATATTTTTGTTATTTTTCAGGCCTGTCCTGATCCCTCTGGATCTGTGCATGGTGTGGACATGAGGTGCACACTGTACTATATTTATTCCTAAGCAGTGGTGTACGCATCCAAAGCTCAAATGGTGCACTAATGTGTAAACTTGAGTCCAGACTTTACTGTAATTTTACAAATGAGCGGCGACATGTGATTTCAAACAATGTGGCATTATGACAAGTTAAGAGTTCTGATTAGACTGCCCGTATGCGCAAGCTGATCTGAGGCTTTGCTGGTCGCACATACCACACAGTTTGAAATCGCATGTTGCGGATAATATGTATGATGATTACATTAAAAAACACACACACTTTTTTAAGTTTTTCACATAGATTTTTGGGGATAACGTTTTATCAATAATTTTAGCAAAGTATTTTCGCGATGAAAGTTGTAGAAGACAATTAGCGCCAACTTCTCAAAAAGGTTGCAATCTTGTGGTGCAAACAGATTTTTGTTTACACAGATGAAAATTTTGCAAAAAAAAAATAAATTCGTCTACATTTTCAAAGTTCTTTATTCGAAGAGGCGTAGCAGAAAGGGATGGTCTCAAAATAAATTTCACACAGGACGAAGGTTGAAAATAACTTAATACATAACTGTCATATACACCTTCATAATCTATTGTGCCGTCAGAAATTCAGTGGACATCGTTTTTCTTTTTTAAAATGTCTTTAATGATATCATTTCGGACTGCAATTTTGCACATGCATATAATATATTACCGCCTAATATACAATTGCATGTTTGAACATTTGAGATTGAAAAGTCAGTCTGGAATCTCTTGTAAAATAAAATAACTTAGTCGTTTTCGATTTAGAAAACTCCTCATTTTCCCCAAATGTATTTCATATGGGTAGCACGTGGTTTATACAGTTCAATGATTACCATGTTTACTTTCGTATATCAGGGGCGGACTTGATTTAGCAATTTTAGAGTACGCGGAGTACGCCAGAACAGCCATCTAAAACAAGCAAAACTGGGCACCTTGGAGTACTCCAGAGTAAATCAAGCGATTACTGTTTGAATTGTGAAAAAAATAACACAATCCGATTACCAAGAAGAAGAAAAAACAAAAACAAAATACATGTGCTTTCAATCCCTTTCACTAATGACCATATTTTTTCAATATGAATAATTATCAGAACCTAACGGGAAAGACTGAAAAATATCTCAGTACAGTGTAGGCATTGCTCCGCCATTTTATTTTGGAACAGGACACGTGACTGTTCTGTCTGCACCATATTGGAAGATGGAGTACTCTGGCGTACGCCAGCACAGGTTTTCCAGCGCACTTGATTTCTGTTCTGCCTATCCGGAGTGGAAGGAGTAAAGAGAACAGCTAAATCAAGTCTGGCCCCGGTTGTATGATAAAGAAAACGGTCACTAGCAGGATAACTCTTGGCGTGTCTACATACACACTGCAAATGCTTTGAAGAGACTGCGCAAAAAAACAATTCTGTCTGAGTTATGTCATATTTCACTATGTCTAAGCGTTCATGGTAAAATGACTTATAGCAATTGGACTTCGACTGAGAAAATCTGTGAATCATAGGCTATTAATTATGCACAATTCATTTGTAACCACTGCTTTACTCAAGCCAATGAGCAGGGCGGGGATAGCCTGGCATATGTGCTGTGATTTTACTTTTACATTGTCTCCATAATGCGGAGGAAATGTGAGTGTGTGATAGACATAGGCATTCACGGCAGTGCAGTATAATAAAAGACTGCGGGGGAGAACTGTCATGGTTTTGCCAGCTAGCTGTCCCCACAGTGTGGTGGTTACTATGGGGAACTGCAGACACAAAATCAAAGTCCTCGACATTCCCCCTGATACTTAATGCCAAAGCTGGCTTAATGACTGTAAAAACGATATTTGTCCTGTGCAAAACAATATTAGCTCACTTTAGACTAATTTTATCACTCTTAATCGATTTGCTATGCAGCAATGTGTTTCAACTCAGAACGTTGATATATATGCTGTAGGTAAATGCATAACAGCGTAGTAAAACGCCCTATCAGTAACGAGTATGGCGATCCCAAAACCAGTGCGTATTACCTGCGTTTTTTCAGGCTTATTGGGCAAGTACAAATACGCGAGTGGTAATGCGCGTACAGGAATTCAGTGAACACTGCTATTTGGCGTTTATTTCGTTATGTGCGGACTGATCGCACAATGACCATCAGAATTTGATATATCTATACACCGCCTAATTGGTGATATTTTTTCGTTACAAAATGTATTGTCAAATGGGCTGTGATATGATGGAATTTGTCCTCATTTGAGCATCTGCATTTTTTAATTTACCCTAAATGCACCTTTGTACGGATCACTGCCTAAAGTTTACTATCGATGATTAATTATATTATTGTTTCAAAGATGCATAGTAATAAGGCTATTCTATTTTTCATAAAAACAGGTAAAGCATGATTTTTCACTGCTACACACTAATGCAATAGTCTGTGGTAGGTTCACTTTAACTGTAAACTAAGACTACCTGCACGCCCAAAGTCAAGGTAAACTTGCCTGTGTTTGTTTACATCGATTCTCATCTATCTTTAAAAGTACAATACGGTTTTATAAGACGAAGTAACGTGTTAGGAGAAGGGTTTCTTATCATATCAAAATAGTTCCATCATATGCAAATTATGGCCATAGTTTGGGCTCACAGAATTTTGGCATACGAGAAGATATTGAGGCCTTCCCAGTGGGTAACCGTCCGCTTGTTCCTATGAAATGAATCTCTCTGTGTTCCCCTGTTCCTCAGTTTAAAATCTTGATGTTCTGTGTTCCCTGCTCATTCTCTGACATGTGCGGATCCAGAGGGGGGACAGGGGGTCCGGACCCCCCCCCCCCTGCAAAATCACAAAAACATAGGATTTCTTAGCAATATTGATCCGGATCCCCTAAAAATCGCAAAGCTACCAAGCCAGCATTCAATGGTGGGCCATTATCGGCACGCCAGCAAAACGCCATTGGAATGGCGTTTCGATGGCGTGCCGATAATGGCCCACTTTTAGTTGCATTTCGATCCACTCTCCATCCCATCAAGTAAAAAAAACAGAAAAAAAACAGCAAAAAACACTGGACCCCTCTGACAAAACTTTCTGGATCCGAGCGTGTCTGATCATCATATTTTAAATACTTTACCTTGTGCGGATCCAGAGGGGGGGGGGGCAGGGGGTCCGGACCCCCCCCCCCCCTGGAAAATTACAAAAATATAGGGTTCCTTAGCAATATTGGTCCGGATCCCCTTAAAATAACAAAGCTACCAATCTAGCATTCAATGTTGGGCCGCCATCGGCCCGCCAGCGAAACGCCATTTAAATGGCGTATCGCTGGCGGACCGTTGATGGCCCGCTAATAGTGGTATTTGGATCCTTCCTCCCCTCACCATGTAAAAGAAGAAAAAAAAACGTTATCAAATTTGGAACCCCTCTGAAAAAACATTTTGGATCCGCTCATGTTTTCCAACTTGTTTTATTAAATAAATTGAACTTTCTATATGTTTATTCCAAATAAGTACTGATTTGGTGACACCAGACAATGCAATACTATGCATGCCAAAACGTAATTCCGGGCAACAATAATTGATAAGAGAAAATGTTCAAAGGGCTCACCCGTTAGGTATGATTCAAATGGAAAAAAAAGACTCATCCAATATATTTTTATTTTTTTTATTTTTTTTTTTTTTTTTGGGGGGGGGGGGCGGGGGGGTAGCTGAGAACTAAATGTTCATGCGAAGTGCTTCATAGGCTAAAAATAATGCACCAGTCATTTGTAACCGCTGCTTCACCCCAACCCCTGAGCAGGACGGAGATATCCATAGCCTGGTAAATGTGCTGGTTTTACATTTACATTGTCTCCACAATGCGGAGGAAATGTGGGGTTTGATAGACCTAGACAAACATGGCAGTGCAGTATAATAACAGACTGCGGGGAAGAACTATCCTGGTTTTGCCAGCAAGCTGTCCCCACAGTGTGGTGGTAACTATGGGGAACTGCAGACAAAAAGTCAAAGTCCTCGACATTCCTCTGGGTTGGGGCGTGGTCACAAATGACTAGTGCATAAATACGAAACAAATTATGCGCGCCAGTCATTTGTAGCCACGCCCCAGCCGGGAAAATGCACTGTTAGTACAGGATCATACCAGGATAAATCTGATGAACGGCCTCCTCATTATATATTATCTGTTGCGCTTATAATATACTGCTCAAAAGGTTTAAAGGAATAACTGATATTTTTCCATGGATGATAATTTTAACCCCTGTCCAATAGACAAGTAATTCATTTCACTAGACAATAAAGCAGAAACCCAGTTTCTTTTGCTATTTTTGCTACGATAGTCAAAGTCTTGGGTCAATAAAAGTTTTCAATAAAATGATCGCTGCTCAAGTTCATGGTTTAAATTTTGTATTTTTTAATTTTCTTAAAAATGACGATTTTTCCTGGAACTCTGTAGAATCTTCCGAATTTGTTAATATCGTAAGCTAATGATTTCTGTAACATGAAAAAGGCTATTTACTGTACAGAAATGATGCTGCTGTGGTGCTTGGTTGAAAAATTCGCCTTAAAATTTGGCTTTAATAAAAGGGGTATTTATTTTTTAAAAATCTATTTTTAAATTAAGCGTTCCATGGAGATTATTGGAAAGAGATTACTTTATTTTTATCAACAAGCATCGTCCTTGATAGGTAACCAAACTATTCACAGGACAAACATGTGTTTGCCTTATTAACCCAACTCTTGCTATGAGTCAGACTATGAGTGCGTTTGTATTGTGATCAATGGCAAAAAGCACGGTGTTCCTTTAAATATTTGGAGCAATGTATTTGTCTAGAGCGGTCGAGCAAGCAACACACAGGCCAAGGCGCGAGAAAACCTGTCTTCTGGGAGTCCGACACCAGTCTGCTAGCTAGAAAATTGAAATTTTCCTCGTAGCAAGCCTAGATATATATGATTCTTCTAAAAAAACAGACAAGAGTTGCTGATGAGACTGCGCGGATGCGCAGGCTGGTATGCGCCTTTATTGTTACAAATCACTGAAGACAGGTTTTTCTCAGTCGCGGTCCGATTGCTATATGTGTCATTTTACCATGAACGCTTAGAATTTGATTATCGTGAAATATGATAACTTAGACAGACTTCTAATTTACGCAGTCTATTCAAAGCATTTGCAGTGTGTATATAGACATACCAAGAGTTATCCTGCTGGTGACCTTTTCTTTATCATACAACCTGATATACGATAGTAAACATGGTAATCATTGAACTGTATAAACCACGTGCTACCCATATGCAATACATTGAGGGAAAATGAGGAGTTTACCAAATCGAAAACGACTAAGTTATTTTATTTTACAAGATATTCCAGACTTATTTTTCTATCATAAATATTCAAATATGCAATTGTATATTAGGCGGTGCTTTATTATATGTAGTTGCAGAACTGCGACTTTAGATTTTTTTTCGATCTGGCTGAATCTAACGTCGCAGTGTTTTGTGCTCTATCTTGACCAGTGATGGAGTCCCCTTTTGTTTTGGGAAAAACTCGTTTCCTTGACAATCCAACCATTTAGACTTCTTCATGTGTTTTACATACACAACCAAAGTTATAAAAATGTTACCATTGACTTCGTTATTATGACAAGATCAATGCAATCTGTAATATCATGTTCTTGTTGTTGTTTTTCGGCTCACCGCAGCCATTTTGCATGCTTTACACGAGCTAGGGGTGATGACGTTTTTGCGATAATATTCGGATGTTGAATTGATGAGACGAACTTAATAAAACGTTGAGAAATATTATGATAAAACCCGGTACTGGTTATACTCCCCATGACTAGGTAAGGTATGTCAGCGCTTTTTCAAAAAACTCAGTACATTATTATAATAAGATTAACAGTGGATTTTGGACATTATAAGAAACAAGTAGGTGTTTGAATTTTGAAAATCGGGGCAAAATTGTAAAAGCTATTGATTCTGTTAACTTACTCAATGTTGGTACGCTCGCAGCAGTCACGTTTCTGTATTATTGTGCATTGTAGCGCCCCCCCCCCCCCTATTTTCTATTAAATTATAATGAGTAATGACCTATTTCAGAAAATGAAAGTCGATTTCCAAGAATGGTTTGATTTCAATTTAATATAGCATGCCAAAGAAAATGAGATACTTACTTGACAGAAATCCTTAACAATCACATACCCCACCCGTATAAATCTAATTTTCGGAAAGGAAGCTTTGTCATGTCCCAAAATGTCATAATCAGACCGAAAATGGACTTTTCCAACAAGGCGGACAATTGTTATTCTGATCATGTGCTCACGTGACAAGTTTCCCGCCAAAAGTAGCAAGCTAACACAAGAGTACATTGACCTCTGAACCGAGAGAGGGTCAGCTTGTTTACGACAAGAAGCGATGAATTGGAAAGATCAGAATCAAATTACTTTTGCACAGTGATCAGTAAGATATTAGTGAAAGAAAATATTTTTTATTTCATGGCTAACCTTGCTGCACGCTGAATAGCTTTACTATCACACGCTTATGTTCAAATAGGCTATCAGTCAATAACACAGTTGGTACCCATCGTTTTTAAGGCGCCACGTGAATCTTTTAAAGAGACATTGGGTGTTTTGACCTTCTTTTTGAATATGTGCGCATTGGTTTATGATAAGAATTGTATAATGATGTCATTGTTTGAATATGCAAAACCATTTGGATTTTTTTCTATGTATTTCCTGTTAGCGGAAGTGGGGGAGTTCCTTATCTGAAAATAGTCAATTTTCAACCCAGTGACATCCGTCGGTATACAGAACCAGCGTGAAAAATTTGCATACTAGGTTGAAGATTGGCCTTTATTCGTTGACATTCATCAAGATATTAAAAGAAAACCTATTACAAATGGTGAGAGAGGTCACCATAAAAATCAACCTGTATGCACAAAAAAGGATCCCATCCATTGCAATTAAGAACTCCTCGGACACAGTTTGTACATATCCAACTGGGTAGTTCTCGATGGCAACAAATTGGTAAAAGGCGGCCCCAATTAGATCGGTAATTGGTCATCTTTTTTTTTTGCAAATATCTACATGTAACAAATGTATGGTGAGATGGTATTCGATTCTTTTAATCTCAACAGACCAGGTATGATCATTTTAGGCCAATTATGATAATAAGAAAGGTAAAAGAAAACATTATATAAGTCTGATTTTGGTATTTAATGTTGTTAAAACATCTGTGTATTCAGAAAACGGAAAGTAAACGGGTCATTGTCGGTACATTAAATACCAAAACAAATTCGTGCGTGACTTTAGTACCCACAGAAAAAGCATGCTCTTCAGCTCAGAAGACAAAAATGACGCCATGTTTTGAAAACAAGTAGTGTAAACATTCTGTGTGGACAGGATTATTTTATCTTTTTAGAACTAATCAGGTATGCATCAGCGGCAAACTAAATAGCAAAATATAGATAAACCTATAAACATACAAAATGGAGTAGTGTTAGAGGAAGACACTGTTTGGAAATGTGTTTTCAACTTGGTTTACGTCCACGATAACAGTAAGGGAAAAAATAGAGGCTTAAAAAATCAGGGCTATATGATAACATAAAATAAAAATCCATCATATCGCCCTGAATTCAGTGCTATATTATATGTATATGCAAAGTTTTAGTCCAAAATTTTATCATTAAGGACATATGCTACTAAATACTTCCCACATTGAAATATTTTAAATACTTTGCATACAGTTTGTTTTATGCATGGGCTATCCATTTATGAAATAAAAAGGATATGTCACCGTGCTTATTTTTTCAGAATCTCATATTGAAGTTTACAGCATTTGACCAATTTTCTAGAAATATAAAATAATAATACTAGTCCTAATTATCGAGCTAAAACGGTTGTAATCTTCACCCAGCTTCTTTCTTTTAACTTAAATTACTGCCCATGACCTCAAACTTTTAAGAAAATGTGCATGTTTACTTGTTACCCCATGCTGTGACAAGATACTGCATGATATATTTAGGCAATTCGTCGAAAAATGGAATTTGTTTTTAGAATAAATCATGTATTAAAAAATCTGACATTGAAAATCTTGAAAATTTATTTTTAATTCATGGACTATTATAATACCTTTCAGAAAAAAGAATAAAAATCTGGGGTCACCGAACTAACTCTCTTTCTAGAGGGCCAAATTTAACCCCACCCCCATAGGTTTCATGCGTAATTCAATATAAAAAGTTCGGGGATGACCATTTCGGTCGTTTTGATGATGCCATTTTACTAGTATATGAAGTAATTTAGCATTAAAATGTTAAAAAAGAAAGAAAAAAGACACTGAAAATATGTGCGCATCTGGGAATCGATCCTGGTTCTCTGGCTTTGTAGCCAGGCGCGCTAACCACTAGGCCACGAGGTCAGGTCGTGCGCCGCTCTAAATATCCATACAAATAGTATAGACTCGGCCACTATCGTATTCGTAACCAGGGTTATTGTGTACGTCGTTTGATTTCGACTGAGCTACATTTATCTGTCTTTAGTGCTGAGACGATCAGTTCTGAAAAGATGTCAATAGATATTTCGAACACACTTTAATTAGTTATTTTGTGAAGAAAATGTCGGAACACCGATGTGACATAAGAATATCGGAAGCTGTATTGATCCGAATCCGTTAAGGGTCGAAAGACAGGACCCAGACAACTTTCCCCGTTTGCAGACGCGGAAAAGGTGCGCATTGGAAATAGCCGCATATGTCTTTAAAGACATTTTAAAAAAGAAAAACGATGTTCACTGAATTTCTGTACGGACTATAGTGCAGTACATAAACATAATCAGCAAGACATGGGCTAACTAGGTTGAAGCGCTTTTGCAGGGATACGTTTCCAGGACAAAAAGACCAAATCGGGAAAAAATCGTGTCAAGTGTCATGACAATAATGTAGAATCTCGCCAGTATCAGTTCACAGTAAATATTGGTAAAGATTTCAATCCATCAGAGTGATTGGCAGTGTGTTTCCTATGAACGTTTCTATTTACATGAAACACCCATAAAAATCCTAATAAGCTCATCTGAATCGGATCTTGTGCAATTCATCCAACAGTGTTGGTGCATGGCCCGATTAGTACCTATAGTAGTCCTTATCGCAAAAACATTCCTTTTTTGCATGCGAACAAATAAAACTGTGTTCTGAATACCCCTCTCATCCAGAGCTACACAATATGGCCGCCATCAAATTCAACTCCCTTTCTATTTGAGAAAGGGTCCAAACTGAGTACATGTAACATATACATGTAGTTGACTGAGCAGCTAAACCTCAGCTCCAAAGTATATTGCATGGGTCCAATATAAGAATGTTTAATAACATTTTCATACTTCTCAACCAAAACGTATGTTGTGGGTACTCAAAAGAATCGACTCAATAACACGATTCTCTTGAGCACCCTAAACAAAAATGGAAAGTGATAGGTAAGAAATGATGTACAAATTTAAGCTCAAACAATTTATTTGTTTGACCTATGTGTTGTTGTTGTTTCCAACGTTTATGCCACACTTACTAACTTCAGCATGAAATATCTCGTGATGTACACGATTTTCGCTGATGTAGTTGGTATTAAATACACTGCTAAAATTATTTAAAGGAACACTACGTGTTTTGCCATAGATCATAATACAAATGCACTCATAGTCGGACTCATAGCGTGAGTTAGATTAAAAAGGCAAAACCATGTTCGTCCAGTGATAAGTTTGGTTACCCATCAAGGATGCTGCTTGTTGATAATAATGAAGTAATCCCTTTCCAGAAATCTCCATCGAACGCTTTACGTAAAAATGGAATTTAGATAAAACTACCCCTTTTTTCAACATCAAATATTGAGATGAATATTTCAAACAAATTCCATAGCAGCATCATATCTGTACACTCAATAGCATTTTAACGTTGCAGAAAGCATTAGGTTGCGCTATTAACAAATTCTGAAGATTCTACAGAGTTTCAGAAAAAATTGACATTTTCAAGAAAATCAAAAATGACAAAAATTGAGCCATGGACTTGAGCAGCGGTTGTTTTGTCAAAATCTTTTTTGGATCCAATACTTTGACTATCCATGCAACGATACCAAAAGAAACTGGAGTTCTTCCTTACTGTCTAGTGAAATGTATGACTTGTCTTTTATACAGGGGTTAACATTATCACATATGGAAAATTAACAGGTGTTCCTTTAAATATTTTGAGCAGTGTAGTTATACGATGGGTTGTCCCCCTGTACGTAAGATAATCCATTCGCTAAAGCCCGTGGATTATCTCCGCGTACAGACAGACAACCCATGGTAAAACTTTTACTTATACACGTAAACGTGAGAGGCAAACTGAATGTTATGTTTTTAATACTTCGACCATCATCAATAATAATTATGTTTTCGTACGGATTCCGTTGACGTTGGCTTGATGCTCTCTTTTGCGCGATATATCATGAGCTAATGATAAAACATTGTGGCATTTAAGGACTTTATTACGTTTTGGTAATGTTATCTTGATTTAAAGCTCACAGAGGAGCAAAATTGGTCAACTTTAAATTAAATGGAGTTTGAGTGCAAGTCATGAACCAATAGTCTTATCACATTTGATGGAAAAATGGATATACATGTAGTTAAATCTTTACTAGGATTTGGTGACTTTAATTAATTTTCAAAGTCACATCAGGGCTTAATATATCAATTTATCATATTTGAGCTATTTTGCAAGATATGTCATAAGCCATTCGACAGAGTCTTACCACATTTGATGGAATGAAATTGGATATACATGTAGTTAAAACTTTATTAGGATTTGGTGACTTTACATAATTTTCAAGGTCACATCAGGTCCAGATGTATCATATTTGAGCTATTTTGCAAGATATGTCATAAGCCATTCGGCAGAGTCCTACCACATTTGCATGGCTCATACCACTGATAAGGGTAGACATGTGCATTTAGCTTAAATGGGTTAACTATATAATACCAAATATTGAGAAAGGTATTAAAATAACAACAATACAGCAATATCGGTGGGTCACAACGTCTCACAATGTACAACTTTTCTCAGAATGCTGTAAATATGCATGCCTCGAAAGTCAAGGAGCTAGGGTTTTTGAAAATTGACTTGGAACAATTGTCAAGCCAGAAAAGGTTTGACTTCAGAAATAGTTAGAACTACCCTTCTACAAAATTTCTAGGCACGTCGTACAGTCAAATCGTGGAAGCAGGTTTCCAGGAGGAGTCGTTTTGTACACCTACCCCATGTTTTCTAAAAACCAAAAGGCGACATTTGAATAAGAAATGGTATCCGCTTTGTATCCAGATGGTGCATACGGTCATTATTTACTGCTAAACCCTCGATAAGAACCTAAACAATTATGAAAATAAATAATTTGCATCCAGAAGAACTACTTTTATGTTATAACTGTCATTTACGTTATATCTTTAATTACGCCTTATAAAACCAATTATTTTTGGTCAAAGTTTAATTTTATAAGTTCGACAATGGTTATATACGTTTGACATACCATGTTTGGAAAAGATAATTACCTGACTGTTTCAAAAGTGCAAACATATTGTTTCTATCACAATTAGTTTAAGAATTATAAGCTGTTGAATATGATTACCCTTCCCCCCCCAAAAAAAAAAAATGGTGAATATGTTTAGAACCATTTCATTTTGCAAGTTAGCAGGCAATACCATCGGCTGACTTTTTAAAACATAATTGAGCATTCTATCGATACACGATAGTAAAAAAGCTATACTTAACAGCGTTTCTGGTGTAAAGTTCCACATTTAATGTTTGTATGACAATAAGTAACGTACATTACAAACATTAAGACTTCCTATATATATATTGCTAAATACCTTAAATTATATGTCATATGGTATTTTATTTAATTTCATACCTGTCTTATTTTAAATTTATAACAAGACAGCAGTTTGTTCTAAGATATTATCAGTTTTTATTAAGTTACTATATCTATAAACATTTACATTTGCAATAAAGATTTTTTTTAAATTTTCATCTCCACAAAAAATCATTTTGATTTGTCCAAAGTTAAAGATTCTAAAACGCATAAACAAAGAAATAGGCAGCTCTTTATTATTAGTAGAATACATTCCATTTCTGTCAAATTTATCAAAGTAACATATATAACCATACCAAATATCATAAGGTCCTATATTTGTCCTAAATGTTATCAAATACGCAAGAAACCCTGACTTCAGGGTTTCCGACAAAGTGAGATTCAAACCAGTCTGTTCTGAGGCTACTGAGACTAGCTAGAATATCTAAGGACCTCGGACAGTCTTTATGAAGGATTGCCCATAAAAATGACCAGAGAAAAGTTTCAAAGAAAACGATATTTTTTCTATAAAAAAAGATAGTAGGTACGACCCTCGACTTATCCACAAAAGCAGTTTTCTCATTGGACAAGTACCAATTGAAAAATATGGGTTGAAAACTCTGTTTTTGCTATTCAACATATAGAAAATAGAAAACGTTTTACTGAAGTGCTTTCCCCCCCGTGACCAAACTAATCCTTTTGCATACAGTTGTGGTTTTACATTTCACACATCATATAAAAACGGCATGATTGGTCACGGGGGGGAACGTTGTCGAAATGCTCAAAAACACTTTATTATAAAAACTTATTAGAAACTTATTTTGTAAAAACCTGTAGGTAAATATCAATTTGCAATGGCATGTATCAGGGCTTTAGATATGAGTGCTTACAAAGTAATTAATTGTCTCATTTCTCAACCAAAACATATGTTTTGGGTACTAAAAAGAACCGTCTCAATGAGACGGTTCTTTTAAGCACCAATTTTTAGATTAAATCTAATGTGTAAGAAAATATTAACGCTTTTACGCTCAAAAACTGTGTTTATCTAGACTATGATTTATACAGTATGCAGATATGATACACCTCAGTGCACACAAACTGGTTGACTTGGAACATTACAGGTAATAGTCAAAAGTAATTGACAACACACTTCTTTAGATGAAACAATGAAATATTCCCAACCCGAATTTTATGCAAACGCATCGCTTTCTTCTCAAGTTTTATGCTGCAAACATAATATTTACATGTACTTAGGTGAATACTCGACGAAACTTTGACTTTCTGTGAAATAAAATTTTGTCACAAAAAATACCCCCGCCCCCTAAACCCTAGAGTCCTGGCATAATTATGCAATATTTTCAAAATATTTTTATTTTTCTAGGTGCACTAAATATAAGGGTTTGATTTAAGCACAAAACTATAGCTGTCAGTTATGCATTACCCTAGCCACAGGCTGTCAAAATTTGGGCAGATTGAAAAGGAAACTGTCAAAGGTCCTTTGTGCTTGAGAAAGTGGAGTTCATGGTAAAGTGTTCAGACATAGAGGTTATAAAACTTTTTTCGTGCTCAACTCAGCTGAGCATGAACTTTCAACTGCTAATTAAAGCTAAAATGCTGATAAATAATGAATTTTCTTGCTGTCAAACTCTTAGTTGGTGTAATTATCCTGCGCGGATGATCCACGCCTTTGTTGGTCGCAAAGTCAGATTCTCTCGCATCAGGGTCGATATACAAATCTTGTTTTTCGGGTACCAGTTAATATTATAGTGTTCATACTTTCATAAACACCCAAAAATAAAATTCACTTTTATGAACATGTTTCATTGTCTTGTCGGTAATTAGTAGCACCCTATCATCAACCACAACTGTTTACGATATATGTCATCCGTGTACATAAATGCAGCTCTAATGTAGCCTTGAACCTTTTAAGGTATGCGATTCTACTTAACTTTTTAGCCTTTGTTTGGTGCGCCGGTATAACTGTGTCATAACTGTTCAGTATCATTAGACAAAAAACCGTTCCGTCAATCAAAATTGCTAGAACATGGACTTTTTATGTACATACATATGAACATATGATGTGCATCATAGTAAAGTAAGGTTTAGATTAAATTGTACAGGCTTGTATGTTGGTGTCCATGTAGGTTGGTCAGGCCCTTGTTGTCTACAGAAGCTCTCTTATAATTAGCGCACATGATCAATCTATCACGCTTTAAACTGATTTAGGTAGATCAGTAGACGGCATTGGCTTAATTAAAATACCTCATTGATTTTGGATTGTTGTATCTTGTTATCTATTCAACTAAAGTAATGTCGGTCAGGGAGAAAATGTTATTCGATCACTGAACATGCTGAAGATACGTTGTCTGAGATCGAACCCAACGAGTTGGGAAATAAGACAGTTTAATTTTTTTGGTGGTTTGTCTATGCATGTCTTTGACTTGGCCCTGCATCTAGTGGGGTTTCTTCGGCTCAGGATGTTATTAGGCTTTTGCCGTTTTCTTTTTCTTCTTCTTTTTACATTATCAAATTTGATTTGGTTATTTCTCTGTGATGATATTTTGACTTAGTCAAGAGCGTTCTAAAGACTCTACTGGGTAAATCATTTATTTGTTTTAACAACAACGGAATCTAGGCCATATATTTGGTCATTCGAGTACATTTAAGCACCCCCTCTAGTGATAGCTGGTGCTGTCCGTTCTTAGATGATGGTTTAACTGAGCATGCTTCTTTTCATGCTCATAAATGTTAACATGCTAACAGTTGTTGGCATTTCAAAATTCATTAGCATGATAAATACAACATCTTGAAGACAAGAATATTTCTATGAGCAGTTGAAATTGTATGCAGTATGGAAAAAGTAATCATGATATAGTAGAGGGTCTGAATGGGGTATAATGATTAGTGAATAATGGCCCTTTTTAATGAGTAGTGAATAATGAGCCAAAAAGTAATGAAAAGTGAATAACGAGTGCCTAAAAATAATGAATAATCCTACTTTTTAATGAATAGAAGAAAAAAATGGATAGTGAATAATCAGATTTTAATGAACTATGGGTCTTATTTTAATGAATAACCCCAAATTTTTAATGAGATGAATAATAGGTTAAAATTTTTAATGTACAGTGACTACCAGACCCCCACCCCCACCTAGACCGTCATGGTACCATTGTGACCACTAGGTATTGACCTGTGTACAAGTCTGCACTATTTCAATAGCAATCAAAGTTTTTAATAAGGTTTGTTTGTTTGATTCGATTCTTTACGTCCCATCAACAATCTTTCAGTTAAACAAGGACGGGTCTTCCTGGGTTGAACTAGTACAAAGCTAGGATACTTGTGTCTTGCTCATGGTTCACAACGCAGTGACGCAGGTACGGCTCGAACCCGCGGCCTCTCGGTCTCGAGTCAAGCACTGTACCACTGAGCCACTGCGCTTCCTCTTTTCAACAAGGTATGATGGGTATTCTAGTTTGACAATCATCTCGTTGGAGAGATGACAGCTGGTTGCTTTGTTCATTAGTTGTTGTTATTTCTTGTATTGTACCTGTGTGTTATGAGTGGGTCGAGTTCTGGCCTCGAGGTTGTAAAACTTGAGTTAATTCTCAGACACACAAGGACCACAACGCAGTGACGCAGGTACGGCTCGAACTCGCGGCCTCTCGGTCTCGAGTCGAGCACTCTACCACTGAGCCACTGCGCTTCCTCTTTTCAACAAGGTATGATGGGTATTCTAGTTTGACAATAATCTCGCTGGAGAGATGACACTGCGGCTGGTTACTTTGTTCATTTGTTTTTTTTTCTTGTATTGTACTTGTATATTATGAGTTGGTCGAGTTCTGGCCTCGAGGTTGTAAAACTTGAGTTAATTCTCAGACTCAAAATAAAGCGCAATGATTGGCTGCTTGCGGACACGTGTCCGCAAGCAGCCAATCGTTGCGCTTTATTTTGAGCCTTAGACTGTACTCAAGTTTAATAACCCCGAGTTCAGGTGCCCATTCCTCTAGGTGCCCTGTGTTGGTTTGTACCGGTTCATATTCACTTGCTTTCGAATAATTTCTTTAACCCATTTAAGCCTAATGGAAGTTCCCACTCTTATTAATTGGACCAATTCATTTCCGTTTTATGGGTTGTTGGATGGTAATTTTCATTTTCATTCAAATTTTAGTAAAACATTCTGTAAGCAAACAGACCCCGATCAGACGCCGCGTTATGTGGCGTTTAAGATCCATGTCATCTGCTCTGATTTTTTTGACGTTTATACTATATTCATTTTTATATGCAATATGCGTAGCGCAATTGTTCAGTCGGTAGAGCGTTAGACTGGGGGTCGAATGGTTGCTAGCTCGAGTCCCACCGCCGGCGGAGCCACTGTGATGTGCCCTTGAGCAACTTAGTGCTGAATCAGCCCCGGAAAACCCGTCCCGACATGTCTGAAAATGTGTTGACTGGGACGTAAAGAATCAAAATGTGCAACAAATAATATGCAATAAGTTGTTTTTGCTACAGATCGGCTCGTTCTGCATTCTTACATTGTATGCAAGTCGGCCAAAATTAGGTCATCCACGATGTCATTGTTTAAAAGCCAAAAGCCCTTTAGTTCAAACTTCTTCTTGCGTTAATAATACGTTGCACAATTATAGTATCAGGCCACGACGCGAAAAAAACTGTCTTCTTGTTTTCTGACCAAGTAAGACTAAATGATCCTGTTCAGCCATAGAGACTAGCTTGAACATTAAACGTATGCGTGTATGAAGCTCTAATAAGATACTCTGCTTTCCAGAGAGTGAATAAAAAGACGCTGATCAGCCTGCGCAAATGCGCAGGCTGGTCTGCGCATTTGTTATTCGCATGCAACAAAAGCAGGTCTTCTGGCCTCGAAGTGCACATCTGAGCCACGTCATACGAAAACCTGTATTCGGGTTTTGCGACACGGTATGATCTTTACACGCTTCACTGACTGTAGCCACATGTAAACATGGATGCTTACTATCTGATGCGCAAATAACGATCTTCCTAACTATGCAGAATACCATACCGAACTACATTTGAATATGTTGTGCTTAAGAAATTAAACAAACAAAAAGCAAAACAAGTTGACAGTTTTGGCTTCGGCTGAACACCATTGCTCAGTCTAAAAGCACTGGATCCTAGATGGTCTCATAAGTCTTCAACAAAACATTATGGTGGTGACGGACCTACGTGCAATTGTGCTGTGTACATATATATTCAAATTATTAAATTGATTGAAGAATCATGGTATTGGATGAACGATTGGATGCTTTGGGGCTGAATCGTTGTTGAGACTGCCAGAGTCGGACAACTTTATGCCCAGATACCCAAAGGACAAATAACTCAGCGATACTTGTATGTATGTATGCTACTGTTTTTATTTTCTATCATACTATTGTAAATATGTGATGCTCTTCATATATTGGGGGAATAAACGGACGTTAGTATTGCTATAACTTTTGAGCCTAAGCATGTGTGAGGGCCGCGGGTTCTAGCCTCACCGGCGTCACTGCGTTGTGGTCCTTGAGCAAGACACAATTATCCTAGCTTAGTACTGGTTCAACCCAGGAAGACCCGTCCCTGTTTAACTGAAACATTGTTGATGGGGCGTAAAGAATCAAATAAAACAAATAAGCATGTGTGATATGAACCATATTTATTACGCAAAATGCTATCGTTTACCCAATACGGCTCCCGGGATACGGCTACCTTCGAATTGAGCTGCACGGTGAACCATATTATTCGTATGAATCCATCTACTGTGTTTGAGTAGCTATATTAGAAGAACATACATTGCTAGGAATATAGCTATTGCTTAATATATTGCGTATGCAAGCTATAGTTTATTGCTATAGGGAATGTTGTAGTACAAATGTACGGTAAACTGGTAATACAAATGCATGTAAGGCGCGCGGTATGCTGTGTCCCGTTTGAATGTAAATTAAGCGAATTGAGCAACAGCTGCAAAAACGTAATATCCATGGCGCATGGTATGCTGTGTCACGTTTACATGTAAGGTAAGTGATTTAAGGAACCAGGGGTACACGTGCTACAACGTAATATCTGCGGTGCGTTGTAGGCTGCGTCCCGTTCACATGTAAATATAAACAAATTAAGGACGCAGAGGAGCACGTGCTACAACGTAATGTCTACAGCGCATGGTACGCTGTGTCACGTTTATCATGTTTTTATATGTAAATATGATAAACGAATTAAGGACCCAGAGGTGTACGTGATACAATGTAATATCTACCCGCTTGGTATGCTGTTCCCCTTTTAAATGTAAATATAAACGAATTAAGGACCCCGAAGAACACGTGCCAAGGACACGACCTAGTTGTAGTAATATTTTCCGATCGTAGATTTGGGGGTAGAGCGTTGTTGGACTGGGGCTGACCGGTGGGGATAACTTGCTAGAAACAAAAAGAAATCCCGTTGTCAGGTTGTTACTTTTTAATATGTGGTACAACGATGCTCTCTCATTCACTTCAACAGTAGAATCATTCATAAACAATTTGAATGTACAATGAATGTAGTAGCAGATATAACAATGTGATAAGATACAGCATCAATATGAAGTACAAAGAAATGTACTATTACTTTAAGAAGTGCAAAGATGCAGTTGTACCTATACAAATGTGATCGTATGCAGCATCTATATGAAGTACAAAGATGCAGTTGCACTTAATGAATAGAATTTGTTCCTCTATACCTAACTTACAGTATCACATTGCCAATCTACTACATACATCAAATAAGTTATCTTAACATATAAAATTAAAGAAATAGAGCTACATTTTTTTTAAAAAAGATGTGCTTGCACTTTCCCAAAGGTGCAGTTATAGATATATTAAATTTATGCTATGCAGCACATTGCAACGAAATAATTTCACAGCTTGCAGATATACAAGTTCTGTGTTCTGCTTTATTCTGCAGATGCAAATTCACAAATTTGCAGTTGCAGATATACAAATAAAGCAATAAAATAAATATTCAATTTGCAGGTTAGCCGTTGGCATACATGAATACACATTAATGTTTAATATGCAAGAATTTCAGTAAAACTCAAAACTGCAGTTGCAGATATAACAAGGGTTATTTCCCTTTAATTTAAATAAATTAATTTGTTTCTAACTTTCTTCTTCTATGATAAATCAGCAGAGCCGCCTGATTCACATTTACCTTGAATAATAGATTAATTTGCAAGCGAGCTTATTGACCCCGATCAGACTGCTCCCAAGCAGCCTGATCTGGATACATACGGTTTGCATATCACAAAATGCAACAGCAGACAACACTGCATGTGATTTACCTAGGTTAATTCACAAACAAGCATATGGACCTCAATCAGACTGCTCCCAAGCAGCCTGATCTGGATACATATGGTTTGCATATCACAAAATGTAACAGCAGACAACACTGCAGGTGATTTTACCTAACTAAATTATAAAACTACTAATTTCAGAAAATAGGATGTTTATCATTTAAACATTTAGATAGCAAGAGCAGACGACACTGCAGGTAACTTTACTTTGCTATAAGGGTGCATAGTTTAAGAAAATACCATGACGAAATATTGTGTAAAGCGGTTTATCTGGATCCGTCAAATTATCAAGTTTTTACTCTAAATCGAATGCCGAGCTTGCAATTCATCCGATGCTCATGGCAAAGCCCACACTGAAGTGGAATGGCCAGTCCTAAATGTAGGACTGCCTGGGAAAGATTAGACTTCTAAGAGCCATGACATGCAATGAACGGCCATAGTGAACTTATAGCAAGTTCAGCGATATGCCCGATACAGAGTTCACTCCAGTACGGGGTTGAGACGCGGACCAGGATGGGCCAAACATAGAATGATAATCATCATCAAAGACAGATCCAGAACAAACCGTACAACCTGTTCTTTTATATAAACGTTTACAAATATATATATCCATATATCACCCAGCTTTCTGCTTCTAAATGTTTTACACTCACATTTTTACATACTATTTACCCTTACCATGCTGGTCCTGATCTTAAAATAAAACCTACTCTTGATGCTAAATAATGCGTTAAAGTGTCGCATATGCAAAGAACATTTATAAACACGAGCATATACTTAGCGTGATGAGACAGACATTATCTTATTCACAGAAACCACAGGCGACTGAATTGTATTCTTAAAAACCACTGCATGGTAAGGTTTCACAAGCATTCTGGCTAGAATATAATTTCCATCTATACAAATAAATACTTAATAACAAATGAATAAAATATGATCCAGTGCTTGTACCTAAGATACGACTCTAAAGTAATATTTAAAGTAAAGGAGTATATTTGGACTTACCTAGAAACAAAAAGAAATCCCGTTGTCAGGTTGTTACTTTTTAATATGTGGTACAACGATGCTCTCTCATTCACTTCAACAGTAGAATGATTTCGCATCGCTACCTCGACCTATTTCAACCTGACTTTCAGGGAATCACATGACCGAAGTTAACCAATCACATAGGTATAAGTGTTAACTTGTCAAATTGGTTCCTAAGGACAGAAATGCATTGTTGTCTATTTACTATGATAATTTGGGCTATTGTCTCCTCAATATGCTAATTTAATAAGCTAATTTACCTACAATTGAGATAGGTTTTACAATAGATGTCATCTTTATTCTGACAAATAGCTACTTGTATTGGTCTGCACAATTATGTCAATCGATAAGAATGACAATCGAGAATTGCGATCATTTAAAGAAACAAAGGACGTATTGTCAGACTGACCGATATGATTAATTGAACCGACCAACAAAATTATACCCTATTTCATGTGAAAACTGATTCCGCTTGATTTTTGTTATACTTTTAAATGTTACTGTTTTTTCCCAAAAAAGCTCTAAACCAAAATGTATCAAATTTATCCGCATGACAATTACCCCCCGGTCAACATGACATTGTTCCTACAATGTTCGAAAAAAATATATGATTTGGTTAAATGAAGAAATAATAGAGTCCTTAGGTACAACACATGTCACAAAACAATATTTTACAAAATATTTACATGAAATGGTTTACTCTGCACAGAAGAGTAAACTATAAGTAATATAAACCTGAAGAGGATTGCCAAATCTGAAACAATAAGAGCCATTGTAAGTGCAAAGCTTTAAAAAAACAGAGTTCTCAACTCCACAGATAGAATCTTGAGTACTGTGCCATGACATACTGACTGATACACTTATGTCAGTAGTCTTTACATACTGACTGATACACTTGTGTCAGTAATCCGCAAAGCTTGTCTTGGTAAGATTGCTTGTTATATTTGGCAATCCTTTACAATGTCCATAACCATACAGTTACAAAAATATAAGTAAATATAAACATGATGACAAATAATCAGTGGCAGTCTCTCAAGAACAAAAATGCACTTATGTTTTGTATTAGAGTGCTTGCCAGGCTAAGGTGTAGATTAGAAAAATTGCCAACTCAATATGTGAATATGTTCTAGCCAATTGTTATGTGACCAGTAAAAATATGAATCATAATGCTTCTGTATTTGCCTTAACTTGTATGCTAAAATTGGATTTAAATGGTAAACATTTGTCACAATGATGGTTTGTCAATAGTTTAATCAGTGAATTTGAACTTTGAATATTTGCTATTTATAAACCTAGAGATTGATAGTTTTTCTGACACCAACTGCTGGACAGTTTCGAGTGAAGCAGTTACTGATAATTTTTCTGAAACCAACCCCTAGACGGTATCGAGTGTAGAATTTTAGATATCAACCAATATATAGTTTCAAGTGTAGAACTTCTGACACCAACCACTGATGAAAAGTTGAGTGTAGAATTTCTGACACCTATCAAAAGACAGTTTCGAGTGTAGAATTACATGTACTAACTGATAGAGTTTCAAGTGTAGAACTTCTGACACCAACCACTGATGAAAAGTTGAGTGTAGACTTTCTGACACTAATCAACAGACACATAAGTCAAAGAACCTCTGACACCAACCACTTGATGGTTTCAAGTGTAGAGTTACGGATTGTTATTCTGACACCAACCACTAGACGGTATCGAGTGTAGAATATACTGGTTATTTTCTGACACTAACCGATAGATGGTTCGAGTGTAGACAAATATATGACACCAGATACTAATGGCTTTCTGGTTGAAAAACAATTTCGCAGTTGAGTTTTAAGGAAAGGCATGGTTTAGCTGGCACCACAGGTAACAACAAGTTACACAAAAGGTCCATATCATCAGTTTTGGTCCCTTCAACAGACAACCTTAAAATCATGAGTGAAAAAGAAAAAAAACCTCTTGTAATCTATCCGGTGAAAGAGTAATTACCTCTTTCTAGCACTATAAACAGAAGACCAGCTTCTTGAGGAGTGGATAGACTTCCAAGAGAAAAAAAAATGAAATTTTGAAATTTTGTCCGCGGAATCTGATAAAAGGCCTTCAACATGAGACATGCACAAGTTTAATTTAAGTGTAACCAGTCGGTATTGTAGAAACAGTTTAACCTTAATTATTTCCATACTCTTAATGAAATATCATAAAATTTTTCAACAGAAAGACCATGTTGTGAAGTATGACACACTGCAGTAGAGTGGTATACTTATACTTGAAATATGCACTGCTTGTTTAGTGAAATTCTACACCTCGAATATGCACTGCATACTGCGTGATATTCTACAGATCGAATATGCACTGCATTTAAAGTAAAATAAGATTATTCAAACATGTACAAATGTTAACTTAATTTCATTTTGAGTGACAATAATGTAGCTTAAAATTGCATGTATGATAAAATACATCAATATACTTGCAAGCTGGGTTGCATAAACATTACTATTGAAATCATAGCATTGATTAAAGATGGAAAGTATGTGGCAAATTTTCACTAAAGGTTTGAGTAGAATGCAATGTCATCATTCTACGTCATTTGAAACACTATCTTTCAATAAATAGTACTTGATGCGAGACAACCAGCTGAATACTAGTCCCCTACTGTTACAAAGCGTCGAGGCAAAGTCGAATAGTGTTGCGTCGAAACCATGTCGACGTTGTCCAACGCTAAGCATTAGCCTTTTATTTTAGCTGATTTCGTAAGACCGTTTTGTTAACACAGGTTTAATGATTGGATGTTTACAAAAAATATTAAATGAAAAATGGTTGTTATTAACTGGCAAGCAGCCTAGACTTATAAATACTTTTCACTATGGTATACAAGTATCAAATGTGCTGTTAAGTTAAACAAATAAAACATCATGTGATACACTAGTGTAAAAATGTTTAAAAAATCACTTGAATGTCTAAAAACATTCTTACAGTGTCTATAATTAAGGTCAATATTACATTTTAAGAAGACCTTAACATACACCAGTACTTCACTGTTACATACCAAATAAGTGTTTTGAAACTTGACATGTTTCAATTCACTGACAGCAGTTGTACATCGTAATTAACGTTTATACACAGCGGCAGAGGACTTCATTACGATGGAAGTTTATGAACTCTGTTCTGTAGATGCTGGTGACATCGACAAACACATCTGCTGCCATTTCTGTAGATAAGCTATGGCATCTACCTTGTTCCTGTTTTAGACATGGTACCGTGTAGGATCTTCTTTAGATTCAACCACCAACTTTCCGATCGTAGATTTGGGGGTAGAGCGTTGTTGGACTGGGGCTGACCGGTGGGGATAACTTGCTAGAAACAAAAAGAAATCCCGTTGTCAGGTTGTTACTTTTTAATATGTGGTACAACGATGCTCTCTCATTCACTTCAACAGTAGAATCATTCATAAACAATTTGAATGTACAATGAATGTAGTAGCAGATATAACAATGTGATAAGATACAGCATCAATATGAAGTACAAAGAAATGTACTATTACTTTAAGAAGTGCAAAGATGCAGTTGTACCTATACAAATGTGATCGTATGCAGCATCTATATGAAGTACAAAGATGCAGTTGCACTTAATGAATAGAATTTGTTCCTCTATACCTAACTTACAGTATCACATTGCCAATCTACTACATACATCAAATAAGTTATCTTAACATATAAAATTAAAGAAATAGAGCTACATTTTTTTTAAAAAAGATGTGCTTGCACTTTCCCAAAGGTGCAGTTATAGATATATTAAATTTATGCTATGCAGCACATTGCAACGAAATAATTTCACAGCTTGCAGATATACAAGTTCTGTGTTCTGCTTTATTCTGCAGATGCAAATTCACAAATTTGCAGTTGCAGATATACAAATAAAGCAATAAAATAAATATTCAATTTGCAGGTTAGCCGTTGGCATACATGAATACACATTAATGTTTAATATGCAAGAATTTCAGTAAAACTCAAAACTGCAGTTGCAGATATAACAAGGGTTATTTCCCTTTAATTTAAATAAATTAATTTGTTTCTAACTTTCTTCTTCTATGATAAATCAGCAGAGCCGCCTGATTCACATTTACCTTGAATAATAGATTAATTTGCAAGCGAGCTTATTGACCCCGATCAGACTGCTCCCAAGCAGCCTGATCTGGATACATACGGTTTGCATATCACAAAATGCAACAGCAGACAACACTGCATGTGATTTACCTAGGTTAATTCACAAACAAGCATATGGACCTCAATCAGACTGCTCCCAAGCAGCCTGATCTGGATACATATGGTTTGCATATCACAAAATGTAACAGCAGACAACACTGCAGGTGATTTTACCTAACTAAATTATAAAACTACTAATTTCAGAAAATAGGATGTTTATCATTTAAACAT
The DNA here is from genome assembly GCA_964019695.1 of Loripinus fragilis. NCBI lineage: Eukaryota > Metazoa > Mollusca > Bivalvia > Lucinida > Lucinidae > Loripinus > Loripinus fragilis. The sequence continues at coordinate 61,539,644 of OZ026519.1, read as the reverse complement.
TTAGATAGCAAGAGCAGACGACACTGCAGGTAACTTTACTTTGCTATAAGGGTGCATAGTTTAAGAAAATACCATGACGAAATATTGTGTAAAGCGGTTTATCTGGATCCGTCAAATTATCAAGTTTTTACTCTAAATCGAATGCCGAGCTTGCAATTCATCCGATGCTCATGGCAAAGCCCACACTGAAGTGGAATGGCCAGCCCTAAATGTAGGACTGCCTGGGAAAGATTAGACTTCTAAGAGCCATGACATGCAATGAACGGCCATAGTGAACTTATAGCAAGTTCAGCGATATGCCCGATACAGAGTTCACTCCAGTACGGGGTTGAGACGCGGACCAGGATGGGCCAAACATAGAATGATAATCATCATCAAAGACAGATCCAGAACAAACCGTACAACCTGTTCTTTTATATAAACGTTTACAAATATATATATCCATATATCACCCAGCTTTCTGCTTCTAAATGTTTTACACTCACATTTTTACATACTATTTACCCTTACCATGCTGGTCCTGATCTTAAAATAAAACCTACTCTTGATGCTAAATAATGCGTTAAAGTGTCGCATATGCAAAGAACATTTATAAACACGAGCATATACTTAGCGTGATGAGACAGACATTATCTTATTCACAGAAACCACAGGCGACTGAATTGTATTCTTAAAAACCACTGCATGGTAAGGTTTCACAAGCATTCTGGCTAGAATATAATTTCCATCTATACAAATAAATACTTAATAACAAATGAATAAAGTATGATCCAGTGCTTGTACCTAAGATACGACTCTAAAGTAATATTTAAAGTAAAGGAGTATATTTGGACTTACCTAGAAACAAAAAGAAATCCCGTTGTCAGGTTGTTACTTTTTAATATGTGGTACAACGATGCTCTCTCATTCACTTCAACAGTAGAATGATTTCGCATCGCTACCTCGACCTATTTCAACCTGACTTTCAGGGAATCACATGACCGAAGTTAACCAATCACATAGGTATAAGTGTTAACTTGTCAAATTGGTTCCTAAGGACAGAAATGCATTGTTGTCTATTTACTATGATAATTTGGGCTATTGTCTCCTCAATATGCTAATTTAATAAGCTAATTTACCTACAATTGAGATAGGTTTTACAATAGATGTCATCTTTATTCTGACAAATAGCTACTTGTATTGGTCTGCACCGGTCACCCTATTTACCGACAAGAACCGACAAGAGCCGTCAAGAACCGACAAGAGCCGTCAAGTGCCGACAAGAGGCATTTTTATGTATTTTTTGATTAAAATACCACTTATTAGACCATATTTATGCGTAGGGTGACCCGTCTGCACAATTATGTCAATCGATAAGAATGACAATCGAGAATTGCGATCATTTAAAGAAACAAAGGACGTATTGTCAGACTGACCGATATGATTAATTGAACCGACCAACAAAATTATACCCTATTTCATGTGAAAACTGATTCCGCTTGATTTTTGTTATACTTTTAAATGTTACTGTTTTTTCCCAAAAAAGCTCTAAACCAAAATGTATCAAATTTATCCGCATGACAATATACAAAAGCCCAGTGATGACATTCCCATAGAACAGATGACGATTCATCTTGTGCTTTCTATTTATTTTCTCTTATATTATCAAATGAGCCAGTGCATGAGATTACCAACAATGTGGTATGTGCGACCAGCAAAGCCTCAGATCAGCCTGCGCATATGCGCAGTCTGATCAGAGCCTTTGCTAGTCGCTTGAGTGTTCTGTGACTGTTAAGCTACTTACTAAACACCACTTGGATTTTTTAAGCTTAAAATGAGGTTGCAGAGGCTCGTCCGAGTCTACACATGTCAAAATGCCACATTGTTGGAAATCTCATGCACTGGCTCAAATTAGAATCAGAACATTCTTTTTGTTGTAGGATTGTCGTGTAAAATGGTATTCATCACATATTTCTGTGTTAACCAAGATATGCCGAACGGAATTTCCTACCCTTATCAATTTGACTTTTATTCAAATTTTGATGTAACAATGGAACAATCTGTAAGCAAAGAGTGGAGACCCTGATCAGACGCCGCGGTCTGTGGCGGCACTGTTTGCCTATGTCCAATATGTCCAACAACAAGAACGCTTAGCTTATTATTGCCGCTTATATGGGTTAGTATTGATATAGACTGAACAAAAATAGAAAGTTTACACTTATTTAATCAGTAACATCTTGTCAATACATGTACCTATCCTATGTAAAAATAAATCATATCAAATTAATAAGTGTTAAACTCTCGGAAGAGCTATTTAATTGAAACACAGCTGCAACATCGTGTGGTTGACTGGTAGCGTTGGGAATGAACACGGGGTCAAAATAAAAAAAAATCACACATCAAAAATCATTTGTTCCGATTCTTGTTTTATCGTCTGGTATGAAACACTGAGGTGTGCAGCATCTACAGTTGTCGGCTAGAACCACTTACGTAGATGCGTGAGTGTAAATTAACGTCCTTGTCTTGGCGTTGGTTTCTTACGTCGCGTCGATCCTGTGCATCGACAGATATTCCTGTCTGCTCAAACAGTCTCACAAGGCTATGAGCAATACACATGTAACACGAGAGTAACCAAACGTCTTTGCCGCGCGTAATACTCTTGGTACGACGGCGACCTACCAAAAACCTTCTTACGTTCATTTTGACGTAAACGTAGCATTAGTACAGTATACTTCGCGGACGTTATATGTTGATTTTTGACGTTCTTACTCGAAAGACTCCCGAATTGTGTGTTGACACATTCAAAATATCGGAATGATAATCTTTCATACTTATAGGCCAGTACATTTAGCCGAAAATGACCCTTGACCCAAAACTAATTCCTTGAGAAATGTTATCAACAGTTTTAGTATCAGGAAGGTGTCCTGTTTTATCGAAAAAAAAAGTCCTCAAAAAAAATCTGAGGGGAAATGGTATTTTTGGGGGGTGAAAAAAATACAAAAAATGAAGAAAAATCGCTGAAAACAGGCAATAAATATTATCTTACTGGTACCATAGGATCTAATTTGACCTACCTTTCTACCCCAGGACAAGTTTCCATGGGTTTATGATTGTTCATTGGAACCCCAGTCATGCCCAAAAAATTTGTCCCCAGAAAAAAACTTATTCAAGCTATGTCTAAATGCATGGTTTCCATGGCAACCCATAATGCTATTCTCCTGAATGGGGGTGTACCTACAATAACAACCATATCCCAGCTGCTTCTCAGTCTAGACTACTAACCTTGGTACCAAATTAAAGCCTAGGCATAGACCTTTTCTTACATGGTCAGATATGCAAACTTTCTATTCATGAATATTAATGAGACCTTAAAATATGGGGAAATTGGAAAAAATGAAAAAAAAAAATACCTGTAGATTAACTGATTTCTGCCCCAAAAAATCACTGATGTACATTGTATGTTGCTATATCATAAGTGATACAATTTGACAAGTTCTTTCATCTGGTGGTTCTAGATGTAAATTATCCCATTTGCATATTCATGAATATCTATGAAAACTTGAAAAATGATAGGAAAATCATTGGAGAGAAAAACAGGAAGCAACGGCTAGAAATTTGGACCATGTGATAGTAGACATACCTTACAGCTCTATGACGATTTCTACTGGATGCCAACGACTAGAAATTTGGACCCTGTGATAGTAGACCTACCTTACACCCCTATGACAATTTCTACTAGATGCCATATTGTTCATTTTGACCACCAAAATGCAAAAGCATTGTCCTCAAAATTTAATCCATTTGGGTTATGAGTAATTGAATGGTTTCTCTGACAACCTATAACATAATTCTAAAGAATGGAATGTACCTACAGAAATACTCATATCTCAACAGCAACTCACCAAAGAATACTAAACTTGGTATCAAACTAATTCTTAGTCATAGAAAAGGGGTACGTGCATTAAGGGGCTAATTTGGCCCCCTTTGGAGCCAAAAACTGAAAATTGCTTTTCACAAATTTCTTTTGATTGGTTTATTAGAAGAATGACTGAAGTGTAAAATTTCAGCATTTATTTAATTTTTATCGTTGCTATGGTAACAGAAATGGTCGACAAAATAGGCTTAAATTAGAGAAATTGCCTTTTTTTACCAAATTTAAGGCTTTTAGAGACAGAATTTTTAAGAATTAGATTTCAGCACAGCTAAATACCAAAAAAATCTTTTAATATGTTGTATACCATGATAATTCTCATCATCTGTTAAAATATCTTTTTGGTATTTGCTTGTGCTCTATGTTAATTGCTCTGTCAAATATCTCAAATTTGCTCCAAAATGTTCAATTTCCTATTTTCAGCATATTTTGGGGCCATTTTTGTTACCATAGCAACAGTAAAAGTCAAACTTATATCAGACTTATACACTTGGGCCATTGTTCTAATAAACTACCAAGAAGAATTTGATGAAAAGCGAATTTCATTTTTAGGCCACATAGGGGGGGGGGGGCAAAATAGCCCCTTAATGCACGTAGCTCTTTTCTGGACTGTCCAGTATGCAAATTATCTCATTTGAGTATTCATGAATATTTATAAAAACCTGAGAAATTAGGAAGAAAACTTAGGAAAATTGGGTTATACAACTCAGCTGCTTATTGCTCTAGTATACAAAACTGGTACCAAATTAATGCTGAGGCAAAGCTCTTTTACTCTGATTAAATGTGAAAATTACCTAATTGTCATATCCATCAATATTAATGAAAATTGTAGAAGTAAGAGAAAAATTGTCAAAAAGAAATACGAGGGAAAAAGGCGTGGTAAACTCATATCTCAGAATTCTTTTACCCACTTGTTCAACATTCAAATGACTAAATTTATATATCCATGGATATCAATGAAATATTGTTGATAATAGACAAATCTCAGAATAAAAAAATAAGTGGATATGCTTTCAAAATTACTCATATTGCAACTGCTAGATGCCCTAAATTACCAAGCACAGGTCTTAATTGATGCTTACACATAGTCCTTATTCCATGTGGTTCAATATGCATATGATCTAACTTTATGTTCATATGAATAACAGAATTTATGAAACATTGGAAATGATAGAAAAATCGCAGAAAAAAATGGGAGAGTATACATACAAAATTACTTAGGCCAAAAAATGTGAGTTTACTATTGCATGGAAAATTAAAATAAGGTAGATAGGTCCGATTTGTTTTCTAAAAAATATATATGGGATGAATGGGGAAAATATGGCCAAGAAGGGGGAATCCTCATATAATATTGAACAAGGGGGCAATCATGGGTGGCTCTGGAACGCTAACCTGAATCGTAGTCCTGGGGGCACTTTTTTAAGCAGTGATAAATGATTTTGAGCAATATAAGGAACATAGATCAATCTGAAACATTTTTGTAATTATTCTGAATCTGGATCAATAGATCAGATGTTGTGTAAAGAGTTCTATTTTAAGCTCTGGTGATTATAATGGTCCGAAGAGCAGAACTGGTTGGGTAGCTTAAGTAGAAGGCTTTACAAGGAATGTCATTACAAATTGTATGAAATGATTTCCAATTTTGACCAGTTCAATGTAGTTAATTTGTTGTTTAAATATTTCTCATCGAGAGCTCTGGCGGCCATCTTGTCTGGCAGAGCGGAATCATTTGGGCAATTTTTTGAAGTCTAAGAATTACAGCAGCTGAGGTAGTGGTTACTTTGTGGGTACACCGCTAACAAATTTTCTTTTTTTTCACTCATTTCTAATATTTTTTATTAATAATGGTGATTTTGCAATTCAAATATTTCCAAAAAAGAACATATGATTAAGGCTCTACGTCTTAGCATTATGTTATTACCATGTTTGCTGCTCTTTGGCAATTAGCAGCTGATATATTAGTAATTTTGTAGGTATACCCCCTTTTTTTCTGCGATTTTTCTGTGATTTCTTATGTTCTCTTTAATAATCATGAATATAAAAGAATTTCTAGCGATAAGGCGAGCAATCTCCCTAAACGAGACGTTCGTTTTATTTTGTTGAAATAACGACTGGAGAAACTAGGCACATTCAACAAATATATATAGACGGGCCGTCGATGCACCATTGCCCCCGAATTTGTATATTTAAAACGGGATTTCCTTAATGCATGTAATAAATATACTTCTTATTGAATGAGAATTTATTTCGATCATCCACTGTACTTGTTATTGAGTAACATATATGGGAACTAGACCGTTAAACAAGGGTACCAATCGTCCTATCAAGCTATGTACAGTTAAACTATTTATACAGTTGATGTACAATAAAAACAACCATCTTGCAAAGTGGTCTATTTTTTGTCAGATATTTGATGTCTTCTTTCGCTTATACAACCCCTTTGCCCCCCTAGACCCAAGACGCCCTTTACATATGTTATATATTTGTATAGCGACATTTAATTGTCCAAAGGGCATCTCGGGTCTAGGGGGGCAAAGCATCTAAAAACAAACTGAAAGACGCCAGTTTCACCTTTTCAATGACAAACGTCACAATTTTAAGTATATTTCGTACGCATGCGCAGAAGGAATACCGCAAAGTTTCGATAATGAAGGGCACTTATATCCTTAATATTTTAGCACTTTTACTTTTGGAAAACCTGCAAAAGATTTGCTAAAACTCTCGTCTAAGCGGCACCCAGTCTAAAGACGTAAAATGAGGGGTGGGAGTAGAAGTCGCAAGTTTTAACGGTTTTGTAAATGATGAATCGCTTTGAAACCTATTTTGATGCTTTCTATGTAAATTTTACTACCGGAACAGACCAATTTTAAAAACATTAGGGCAATTTGAAAATTAAGGTTTTGTAAACATGTCAACTAGGGAAAATATACGCCTTATCGCTAGATCTCCTTTAGATTACTCTCACATTGAACCCATGGATAAAGGGAATGTGTCTTCGCATCAATTCAGAACCAAGTTTGGTAACTCAGGGCAACGAGCAGTTGTGATATGAGTAATTCTGTAGTGATACATGTACCCCCTTAATTTTTCTGCGATTTTTCGATAATACCTTATGTTTTTATCACTAGTCATAGATATTTATGGTTTATTATTTGCATGTTGAGCCACTGGGTAAAATGATTGTATCTTGGTATCCGTTTGGTACTATGTTTGGTAATCTAGGGAAATTGGTAGCTGAAATACAATCAATTATAAAGGTAGTTTTTCTTAGAATTTTCTCTTATTTCTTATGATTTCATTGGCATAGATGGATATGAAAATAAGTTAAAATGCGCATTAAACCACTGTGTAAAGGGAAAATGTCTCAGCATCAATTTTGTACCAATTTGTGACCTGTAGTTTAATTATCAGCTGAGATACAAGATATCTTGTAGGTATACCTCCTTAATTTCCTGCAATTTTCTCTATATTTCTCATGTTCTCATAAATAATCATGTATATACAAATTAGATAATTTGCATATCGAACAGTCAGGAAAACATTAAATAACTAAGAAATCATTTGGTTCCAAATTTAGTATTTTAGGATAAATTGATGCTGAGATATGCATATTTTTGTTAGCACACCCCCCATTATTTAGGATTATGGGTTGCCATGGAAACGAATATGTTCTCTGCTGACCACTCAGTTTATACACTAATAATCAGAATTCCATTCACACCTGATTTATTAAGCATTTGCTTAAAGAGAATGTGAAATTTATAAGCATATTTTGTAAAAAATCATTATTTTCAGTTTTCAGGTACCCCACCGACTAATGATAAAATCTTAAATCTTAATTTTCTCGAATTCGGCACCGATATTTTTTGAGGACTTTTTTATGGTTATTAACACGACACAACCCTGTGCTTTGGTGCTAAAATAATTTCTCAAGGAATTATCTTGACCCTAAAAGTTAAAGTTCCTGGCCTATTAAAAATATTTGACGTTTTCCCAACGTTATTCTTAAACTCCTTATCAAGTTTGAATTTTTGCATGGTTGCCTTGTCAGATGTGCGGCTTTTATATAAGCATACTTGTAATGTGTTTGCGTTAAATTGGTTAAATATCTATTCAAAAAGTGTAAAATTTCTATTTTTGTTCAGTAACGTTGAAGAATCAGACATAACACTTGATATACTGGCATATGTACCTGCGCATACACACTATAGCCTGGGTTCCAGTCTGATCATTTTTTTCTTCTTTTTTATTTTTACATTTCTTGGTCAAAAATTACAATATTAAAATTAGACCAACCATCTCTTCTTCAGTGAGAAGCTTAAGGTCAATATTTATCGAAATCAATAAGGGACTACCGATATATGTACCTTTGATGTGCTATCTTTTTATTCTCTTACTTTTTAGAATATAAGCATGAGAAAGAAATATTGTCACAGTATTGGCGACTGGACCCAGGCTAACACACTATGGAAACACCAAAAAGTGGTGACAGCCATTTACATTGTATTGAATTTTAGTATGTGAAGCTTTTAATGAGAAACTCAATACGCATAGCGACTTCTAATAAGAACTATATAAATACCCTTACAGTGAACGTTCTGCAGTGTCATAATAACTTATCTTTAAAACGCCTAGTCGTCTGCTGCTATTCCGGCACGAAGCTTTGCATCTTAGAAGATTAATACCAGCGATCTGCTGATGACACTGCAATTATTACTTACAGTAATCTTTAACTCTTGGCATGCTGGATAATTTTGTATGCTTTTGTCGTCGTCTGCTGATTTTTTTCAAAATTAACTTTTTTTTCAAAATAATCTTTCAGGAACACCTTCAGAGTGTCAAACAGTTTGGATCCAGATCAGGACCGACGTTCTGTCGGTCCTGATCTGGGTCCAGACTGTTTGCAAATACTATCAGCAGACGACAAGTGACCCAACAAGGAGAGAGATTTTACCGCAGATGACCTTTCTTTAAGAAACCAAATAAGTCTCACCGGCGTCACTGCGTTGTGGTCGTTGAGCAAGACACATTATCCTAGCTTACTACTGGTTCAACCCAGGAGGACCCGTCCCTCTTTAACTGAAAGATTGTTGATGAGACGTAAAGAATCAAATCAAAGGTCCCGTGGGATTTTTATGAAGAAAGCGAACGACTATTATATTTTGTTTTGGGGATGTATGGTGGGGACGAAAATAGTTGTTGGCAGCCCTGGAGTCGTTGCAGACACCAGTTATGACGTCATCAATATGGCGCCTGTCAAAAATTTAAATTTAGGAAAAATCATCATTATTGTAAGCATATGAGATACCTTTTTCGGTCCTATGTCAGACAAAAAGTTGATATTGCATAAAAGACACAAAAGAACAGTACAGAGATATATTAGCTCTGGTGGCCGTTTTGTTAACAGAGCAGAACCGTTTAGGCAATTTTGTCAGAGGGTTTTAAAAGAAACATTTGTGTGATCTTATTTTGAATTTGGACCAGTGGTTCAGAAGGAGATGCCTTTTAAAGTTATTATAGATGACAAAAAAGCAAAACTTCATAAATAATTATTTATTCAATGTTGGCATTTAAATTGGCCATGACGGTTATTTAATAACATTTGTTTATGGATATATCAACTCTCATAATTCACAATTTTCCACAAACAACTATGATAGTTCGTTATTTTACAACGAGGACATTTGTTTTAACACCATCAAATATCAACTGTCAACTAGTCATTTTATCAACTATTACCAACCTGATAAATGTATCAACCAAATTTTAATATTTCACCACTTAATGTTACATGGTTAGGTGGGGTACGCAACCAAATCATGAATTTTAGAAATCAGACGATCAAACTGCTGAACAGCAGTTGACAAGCAAAGAAATACTGTCTTTATTATACTTTGGTCTAGACAGCTAGCAAAGAATACCAGTCCTCAACAGAGGTTGACACAGTAGTTTTCAACTTGCGCCTTAAGGTGTGTACGCATTCCCAGGAATATTGGTAAACATTTTCTACATAGCGTTGATAATCTGTTTCGATGTTGATAACCGTCATGACATGTTTCAGGTGTAAGTAAAGTGGACACCACACTCATTAATGTATATATGCAATACACCTGGAAAAGAAAGAAAAGCAAGCAGCAAGGGGACTTCCGTTACAATTATTATACCTACATACAGACTCACATACATATATGTATCCATCTATATGTCTAACATACACATATAAATTCATACATATATATGCATATCTTAGAATAATCCTTATTTGGATGTAACTGGGTGGGTTGAGGCGGGTTTTTGACCGCAAATTCTTGCAGCTGACATCAACCATGAGGTTTAGAAAAGGCCGATTTTACGCATGCGCAATAAAAGGCTACAATCTACGCATGCGCAGTTGAGGCTGGAATGATTCATTAATGGTGTATGGGAGGTAACTACTACTTGTGACCATAAAACATGCAACAAGAGTTCATTCTCGCAAATGCATAACGGTTTCTACTATAATAAACAAATTTAATTCCTAATCAGAATGAAATTTCGATATTTTTTATACAGCTCTGGCGGGCCATATTGTTTGGCAAACCAAGACCATTGCAATTTTAGTAGAGAACATTATGAGAAACAGTTCTGTGAAAATTATTTTGAATTTAGACCAGAGGTTCAGATGGAGATGTAGCTTTGTATTATTTCTTATCACGGGCTCAGGTGGCCATCTTGATCGGCGGGTCAGGACCTTTCGGGTAGATTTGGCAGAGGGCATTATGAGAATTTTTTCCATGAAATGCTTTTGACTTTGGACCAGTGGTTTAGGAGGAGATGTAGTTTTAAGATAGTTCTTATCTAGACCTCTTGTGGCCATTTTATTCAGCGGAAGGAAACCTTTTAGGCAAATTTGGCATAATACATTATAAGGACTTTTTGTGAAATAATTTCAAATCTGGACCAGCGGAGGGACAAGTCGTTTTAAGATTTTTTTCTCTAGAGCTCTGTCGGTCGACTTGTTCGGCGGAGCGAAACCATATTGGCAATTGTGGCAGATGGCATTATGATGAGAATTTCTATGATATTTTTTTCTTTGGGCCAGTGGTTGAGGAGATGTCGTATAAATATTCTATCTCGGAACGGAACCATTGTTTATGTAGCAATTTTAGTTTAGTTTAAACATATTTTATTTGAAATAACACACAAACAATTACAGCATACATACATAAATCTGTAGACAATATAAAGGATTAGAACGAAAGCAAAGCTGATATAGTTCTTCTCCCTATCATAATGTGTTTGTTTGCTTTAGCGGAAGTTGAGTATTAGTTTAGCATATTGAGCGGTGGATATTCATTTGAAAACAAAAAGAATACAAGAGCAGAAAAAAAACGAAATAAAAACCATACAGCTTTGTGAGAACATAATGAATAAATAAAATAATTATAAAAAAATGATAACATCATCATAAAGGCTAGGGATATCACTTTGGTTGGGGCAGGGGTATGGGTGGGGGATAAGAGTAGACACCACAGACCAGTTGGAAGGCTGAAAACCTGTAGTATATGTGTACATATGTATATATATCGCCCTAAGGTAGCGTGATACTTGATTAGGTAAAACGTTTGGTGTCAAGTATATACTTGTGAACATGTTCCAAAATTGCATTGTTTGCTTCAAGTGATAGTGTTGAACTGCCAAAGAGGAGGAGACTTAGGGAAGGATTCTGGTAAGTAGTACAGGTATTCAAAAGAGTGTTGCGAGGCCCCTGGTAGAATCTGCAGTGAAAGAAATAGTGCTGTGTAGCAATTTTGGTAGGTGGCCTTTGGTGAAATATTTGACCGAAGTGTTCTTTTTTATTTTGGCTAGTGATTTAG
>OZ026519.1:61490741-61527855 GCA_964019695.1 Loripinus fragilis | reverse complement strand
GGATTTTATTTTGCATTTTGCAAATTCACTAATACCCCAATCAATTACAAGGTGCAAACCATGTTTACACCAATTTGAATAGCCGATAAAAACACTCATGAACTCAGAAATAATGTAAATTCACTTTTTAGGACTTTTTTGTGGTTCAACAAAAAACTTTTGAAAAGTGGGAGAGAAATAATCCATTATGAGCCTGTCCATATCGAATAGAGATATCTCACTGTCCTTGATTAAAATTCTGAGCCCTCGGTTGAGTTATTTCTTTCATACATTGACACTCATTGAGGAACCTTTGCCCGTGTACAATAGGCTGTCAGCTCATGTAAGAAATTTCTTTTTCCCACCTTTGCCCATGTAAGATAGGATGTCAGCTCATGTAAGAAAATTCTTTCTTGTATGGCAGCGTAACAGCTTTCTTACATGGGCAGAGCAAAATATTCCTTTTCTCCCAGGAATATTTCATCGTCACTTATTGACGTCATTGAAAGGTAATGACATGGAGTCACAATACGTTCGTCACGTGCTAATATCGGCAACGTAATGCTAACAACACAGAGAAACATATTAGTAATCATTGTAAAAAAAATGGAAAGACCTTTCAAAATGACTGCAAGGTCATAGTAAGGATATGAGACCTTCATTGAAACTACTCATCATAGGCAATAAGTGTGCTAAATATGAACACCCTATAGAGAACAATTAAAGAGGAGTTCGCATATCAAGCCATACAACTAATTTTAAGTATATTTGACATTGGCCTTTGACGCCACAATTATATTGGTGATTAGAAACAGGTGGAGTCTTTGTTATGCTGTTTTGAATTTTCCTTGCAGCCTTGTTTTCACCTGCTGGGAAAGGGCTGACCTCTTGGTTCTCTTGTGTGTGGTGTTTGTTTTCTAGTGTTTTTGTCACTTTTCTATATGGTGTCCTGGGTCAGGTGTGGTACATGATTGTATCGATTCCTGATATTTGACTTATTCTTACATTGCTAGTCTGCATGTTCTACGTCAATGAAGGCAGTACCAGGTTTGTATTACATGCCAAAAAGAATTAGATTATGTCTGGACCAGGAAATACCACAATCATACAATGCAGATCAAGGAAGAGGCAAATAACAATCAAGTAGACAATAGAAGTAAAACAACCAGCTTTCTCTTCTCCTAGCAAGATGATTGCAAAACTAGAAAGGACACAAACGCCAGCGAATAAACAGCTGTGAATATTGCTCTAGGTCACGATTGGTCGTTATATGACGGAAATGCCCTTTTCTTGCTGAAAAAATCAGTGGAATTTTAGCTCACGTGATCGTCTTCGTCAGTTGTCCGTTATCAATTGACTTAAATGACAACTCCTCCTAAACCCCTGATCCATTTTTTAAATAATTTCACACAAATGATCCTCGGATAGCGCTCTATGTAAATTGTTCAAATGGTTCTGGTCCGTTGCATATCTAGGTCACAGAGGCCAGAAATAGATTTTCGAGATGGAAACTTTAAAAATCATCTTGTCTGAAACCAGAAGGTCTAGAGCCTTGATATTTGGTATGTAGCATCACCTAGTGGACCTCTACCACTTTTGTTCAAATTATACCCCTGGGTCCAAAATTGCCCCCCCCCCCCCCCCAATATAAAATTAACTTTTTTCAGAATACAGTCATGTTGCATATTAAACATCTAACATCACACTTTAACAGAATATATAATGGGCACGCCAAGAAATGCCGTTGCCTTTGTAATTATTCACCCACAAATATCGAAGCGGGAGACACATGGATGATTTTAGCAGAGATGTAGTGTACCCATTTATAAAAATAACATATTTTACAGCCACTATTACCAGTCTTACCAGTATTTGTGCGGTTGTAGTTAGCATTTGTCCTCAACTCTCATTCATAAACATTATTTGGTGATGGAAAATCAAAGGAGCATTCAAAGTACCAATTTTGATCTCTTAAACACTTATTTTGGAATAGATGTCGTACACTCTTATGACGGCATGTGTGTGACGGCATAGATGTCGAAAACCCTTGCAACCAAACATATGGCAAACATCACACAGTTGTGCATGTTTATCTTTGCAACTGGATAAAAGTCTTAATTACAATGGATTTGTGCGTATACATTGTGATAGTATACAAGCAATGTACAAGCAGTTTAACATATCTGACTAGTATAACCATCATCATCATCTGAGGTCAATGGATGGGGAAGGAAGAGCGGGTTATTTTTTTGTTTGTCCTCCTAGTCTTGTGATTGTTATTGTTTATGGCCCTTCCTCACAGTGGCATTGGTTGCCATGCAGTGTGTGATCGTTGTATTTCTTGATCATACTCACTTACTTGATAAACCTTTTTGTGTGCAGATAAGATGGTGTTTGTTTATGGAAGCAGTAATATGAAATTGTAGTTAAAGCTAAAGTCATTAAAAATTCGTCTAACTGCTGTAACTGGGGCATGTTTAGTCATCAGATAGATCCTTGGTAGCTACTGGACAGTATGTGTATTGGTTAATTCTACTCCTTCAAACCTGGACTAATTTAAGTTTGACACAGGTGACTACGGGACCTTTCCATTCGTGTGGTGGTGCAACGAAAAGCAATGAAATAGTTGATTAAACAATTTGTGTTTTATTAAGAACAGAATCTAGGGCAAACATTTGGCGCCAGTAAAATGCATTTAAGCCCCGGGTGGCTTGGGCTGCTGCCCGTTCCAAGGCAGTGGTTCTGTTTTTGTTAATCTATTGTTTAATGTACTTCCCATTGTTTGTGGGAGATCTGTAATTTCTTTTTGTTTTTGTCATGCATTACTTTGTGTCCATTCTAGTTTTACATTCACCTTGAAGATGAATAGAAAGCTGGTTGCTTTGCTTTAATTGTCTTACAGATGTATTGTTTCTTTAAATGTTCTGTGGCTCTTTCTCATGGTGCTGTTGGTTGGTCTGCAGTGTGTAATTATAGTATTTCCTGATCATACTCACTTTTTGAAAGGATGGACATAGAAATCATTTCATTATCATATTTTTGCAACAATGTACAGGATTTGGAGTCAACCTTGTATGGCTTACATCTTAAGCAGCCTCGCTACCCACCGAGCTAAAGCCTAATGACTGGGACCAGAATTGTCTGTACTGTAGAATTAGTTGATTATATTATCAGTTATGCTTTGTTGAAATGCAACCAACACATAAGTCAAGCCATAAGTTGAGCTAAAAATAGTCGCCTGTACATTGTGGATCACAGCAATGGAAAAAAGACGTTTAACAGAACTCAGAAAGCAAACAGAATGACAATTGAACGAATTTGCTTAGGCCCCAGAATAAGAAGGTAAAATAGTGCTTAGTGGCCACAAAATAAAGATTTTTGTCTGACAAGGGGGCACCAACATGTTTGTGTTTGCTGTAGGAGCAGTCTGATCTGGCTCCACAAAACTTCAGGATTATTGGGTTCTGACAGAAAGCAGAATACCGCTTAAGTCGGTGCTATGGGTCGTGAGAATTGTTGCACTTTCCATTAGTTCTCATGAACAGACTCAATAAAGCTGAGTCTGCTGTTTTTTTATATTGTAGGTTCTCTCTATTTCTAAAGGATCCGTTTTCCCAGATTATTTATCAAGCTGCAAAAATAAATCACTGTCGTCATCATGCAAGAGTCTGTGACGTTTACCATACCTGTTGGGCTGAAAGTGTTTCCGACATTTATGCTGTCACATATATGCCATCATAAATGTGTTCAACATCTATGCCAAAATAAGTGTTTACGAAATCAAAACTGGCATTTTGAATGCTCCTTTGCTTTTCCATCACCAAATAACGTTTATGAATGAGAGTCCATGACAATTGCTAACTACAATCACACAAATATTGATTAGACTGGTGATAGTAGCTGTAAACTAAATGTGTATACTACATCTATGCTAAAATCATTCTTGTTTCCTCTGCTTCGACATTTGTGGGTGAATGATTACAAAGGCAAGGGAACTTCTGGGTGTGACCATTATATATTCTGTCCAAGTGTGGTGTTAGGCACCGCATGCACTGCTTAGTTTCCACAGACACTTTTTATATAATCTTATGAAGGGAAATCTTACTTTGTAAACCAAAGATGGCGCCGATCTATGTGTTTGCGATATAAATGCTATGACATAGGTTGTTACCCCTGTTAAAGTGAATGCAGCTTACGAGGGTTAGTCAAAAATAACTGAGCCCTACCTCATAACATTTGAATCAAGTAAAATGGACACATAATAAGATGATATTTCATTGTAATTATATGTCATCTATTTAATCACCTAATCTATTTCTGTTGGTGGGCTTTGTGTAACGGTTGCTAGGAAACAGAATATGACCTGTCAAAGGGGTGTGTTCACGCTGTGATACATCTTATTCTAAGCGTTGCTATGGAAACAGTAATGTAAAAGCAAGGCTTTATTCACTGTCGTCTGATATCTTTAACATGTACCTATTCCGTGTCACAGAACAGAAACCAACTGACCCCAAATTATAGATGCTGTGGTAGGTTGATTTCAGAATTTATCAAATTTTAACATGTCTGACGTCCTATAATTTACCCCACCCAAAATCAAATTTACACAATTTTTAATAGAAAACCTAAAATATTAGCCTAATAATCCTTAAACAGTACTGCTTACACAAACCAACCCTCAGACATATTAAGTTCCTTGATTTAAATTCACAATTTTGTTTCCATGGCAACACAATTCTCGTGTATTTGAAAATTTGTGGAATTTTGGTGTTTTTGTTGCTAGGCAACGCATTCAATCACTGTTCGCCTAAACATTAACGAACGAAGTGTAATGAAAAGACAATATGATATATGTTGTAGAAATAAATGTCAAATATGTCTTTCAAAAACACTATCAAGCACGCAAGCTTTTTAAAGGCAAACTGTATATTCCTGGTGGCTGAGATCGTGAACGCATCGATCTGACTGACGATCTTCAGTTGCCTAGCAACCACAATCGAAGCTTCACTAGGGTAATTCTTTAGGGTCAAAACATCGATGACATATGATACTTATAGAAAATAATCACATTTGCTGTCTACAATACCAATCTAAAATGTTATGAGGTAGGGCTCAGTTATTTTTGACTGACCCTCGTACAATAACATATTAGCAAATATTTTGTCCTTACCCTTAACCCTCATGTTCACGCTCTCATGTTACGTTTTCCGCTTCCATCTTTTGAAATTGAATGATCTGAAGGCCATTACTCATGAGGTTGTAGTACATCTGTACATGCGAGCTTAACATTTTTGTGATTTAACAACAGCAGAATCCATGGTGAAGATTTGACTAGTTAAATATATATTAAGATCCTCGGCGGCTATCTTATTATTTCACATTTTTATATTTTAACATGTGAAGAACTTGTACGATTTTCTCAGGTGTGAAGAAGTGGTACCAAATTTTCACAAATATGAAGAATCGGTACCAAATCCTCACATCTGTAGAAATGGTATCAAATCATCATATGTGTGAGGAACTGGTATCAACTCCCCACACATTTAAAAAAAATGGTACCAAATTATCTTATAAAGTCATGCCGGGTGTGTGAGGAATTTGAATCAAATACAAAATACAGCAGCTTTGGTGGGGGGTATTTTATCAATGTGAGGAATACGCATGTATGCTACATGGAATTTGACTTTGTGCGTATTCTTCACAAAGTGTGTGATATTGGTACGAAATATATGACGTATTGGTACCAATTTTCCACGTGTTGTGAGGAATTGGTACCAATTCTACACAGTGTGAAATTTACAAAGTATGAAATTTGCGGTTCAACAGAGCTGGTTGCTTTACTTGAATTGTTTTCTTGCTATCGTGTGGCAATTAGGCCAGAATTTTTTTATTAGTTGATTTACGAACCCTCCTACTGTTATTTTCCGGAAAGTAGAAAAAAAAATCTTAAATTATTTTTTTTATATTTTATCCGCCGACTCTAAAAACTGTTTGTTTCGTTGAAAAAATAATAATATATTTTTGAGGTTCTGTCTGTGTTTTTTTAAAGTGACACTGTTAAAAGTGAATTGTCCTGTCCAGATTTTTCTGTAAAATGATAAAATATTTGAAGATTTAGTACAGACTATTGGTTTGCCTTGCGAGTTTTACCGTCTATTCTGGAGATATTAAAAAAAGCTCTGAAAACGACCCGTTAACTGGTCATTTTCAGAGCTTTTTTATTATTTTTTTCGTCCCCCGACCCTAAATCTGAATAGAATTTCCCGTAAATCAACTAACAAAAAAAATTGGATTTAATGTTCTGTGTCTCTTCCTCATGATGACATGAGTTGGTCTGTGGTCAGTGATAGTGGCATTTCTTCGTCATCCAGACGTGATTTTAACCCATTTAGGACCAATGAGTGGTATTTTTAATTTCCACTCGAATTCTAATAGAACGTTCTATTCTGTAAGCAAACAGTGGAGAACCTGATCAAACACCGCGATCTCTGGCGTCTGGTCTGGTTCTTTGTTGTTTGCCGATGGCCAATGAAAAGGACGCTATGCTTTATGGGTTAAGAAGTTTATCCCTTTCATTTAAGCATTTAGCAAAATTAATTATTTACTCATTGAGAGCATAGAAAGGGTCATTATCACCCACTTCAAATAAATTAATAATGAAGAAGTTTTCAAAATTTGTAAATGAGCATTATTGCTACAGGTGTTCCATGTAGAGTGGTGAAACACAACGGCAAACACACACACACACACAGCTTTGCTTTTAAGTAAAGACTGTGCTAAAGTGCAGGTCCGAGTGATCTTTCATTGGTCACATATGTAATCACATAATGGAACTGAAAACTAGCAACATATGATGATCTCACATTAAGCGCTATCTCTGGGACTACTACATGTAGGATCAGCGTTTATAAACCCATTTAACCCAAATGGACTTGCCAACCCTTATCGGTAGTGCAAGGCTTGCAAGCCCATTCCCAATTTTAGGGGTGTTTGGTAGTTTTATTTCTTTTTATTTAGAGTCACAAATGAAAGGTTTTTAGGCAAAGTGTGGAAATGGTCTGTATTCTCGACGCTTGTTTTGTCCACGATTTTTTTTATAATAACCAGAAAAAGACCCACACTGGGGCATGAGACATTGTAGAAATGGGAACATTTCATGCGCGGATCCACAAAATTTTGTCAGTGGGGGGTCCAACTTTAACAACGTTTTTTTTTTAGTTGATAAGGGGAGAACACTACCACTACAAGCGGGCCATCGTCGGTCTGCCAGCGAAGGTGTACAGATGACGGCCCAACATTGAATGCTGGCTTGACCTAGCGTCCCATAGCGTTTATGCTGGCTTTGTTGAAATTCTGTTTTCCAATAACAAAGTTATTTTTAACTCTTGTTTTTAGAACAATACATGCATGTTATTATATTTAAAATTTTATATGCACATACCGTCAAAACATTTGGGTGGCATATCATCAGAAGTCAGGGTGGTTTTGAAAAATCTTAAAAAAATCGGTCTCCCAAAGCCTCGAATCTGGTCCAAAATGGCAAATACACTATTCCAAGCTTTTCTGTGGCTATGTTAACAGTAAAAGTTCAATTTACACCTTTGGATGATTCTTCTAATAAAACAATCCACAGAAACTTTGAAAAGTAGCTTTCAGTTTTGGGCTTCAGAAGGGGGACAAATTAGCCCCTTAAACTTTAAAGTGCCAATCACGACTGCAGCAGACGACATTTTTTTTCATCATCTTTCCTGGTTTTTGAAAAAATTAGGCATGATATTTCATGAGAATCGTCTGCCAGCAGACGATTCTAATGAAATATCATGCCTTATTTGTTATTTTTGAAAAAGCGGCAAAATTTGAAATTGTTGTCTGCTGCAAATTATAGATAGCGCTTTAAGGGTTAATTAACATAGGCCTACATGTAGCTCTTTTTGCAAACCGTATTTAACAATTGATAGTTGATTTTTTTACGTTTTATTCTGAGATGAAAGGAAAAACCTACACGCATATAATGGAATGACTGGCTCCACACACTGTTGTTGCAATTGACAACTTAAAAATAATTGTGCTAATATGAATTAATATGAACACTAACATATATAAACACCTATCCTACAAATATTTCGCATATGTTGACAGTTTATCCCTTTATACTAGTATACATATATTAACTCTATACCTCCTAGTGTCGTCTGCTGAACACTTTTGCAAACAACCATAGTCGCATTAGGTTAAACGTATCTAGAGATTACATGTATTATGACTTTGGCTTCAATAGTTTTCAAAAAATCAATTTTTCAAAACTTTTCCCATCTAAATGCATTAAACTAAATTACAAACCATACGGCGCCATTAGCTGAAATATGTTGTAGAGGGTAGTCCTAACTCTTTATCAAGTTAGCCTTTTCTGGCAGAAAAATTGTGTGAATCGAATTTTCAAATATTAAGCTCCTTCACTATCGTACAGTCACAAAATTGAAATGGTGCCACCCAGATTTGACCATTGAACTCTGAATAGGTATTCATCAAATGAAAGTGTTACCGAAATTCAGTCATGTCATGGAGATCACAGGACCAGAGACAGATGGGTACTTGCATCTGCATGTTATACAAAATCATGCATGGACTGGTTGTAGTACCATTGCTTTACACACTTCCAGCAGGCCACAACATGGATATATCATGGCCAGTAGGGTAAAGTCGGGTATATTCGGACAGACTGCTAAATTCAGACAGTCACCTTGCTTGTTTCATAGTTCAGTGAATGGAATAAAAAGTAAATTAACTACGAAAACAGTGGAAATCCTGATGAGACGGCTCATCAGGAGCCATCTCATCTGGATTTCCACTGTTTGCAAATGTGTGTCCGAATTTACCCGACTTTACCCTACCTACCCCTCGCAACATGGCAGATTTGTACCCTTATTTTAAAAATATGCATTTTCCCCTTGGCAGTCTGGCAATAAAACAGATAACCCCCAAATGGTGTGCTTCTGTCTACAGTGAGTCTGTTCTGTGTGAATGTCTGGTTTCTTGACCACCAAATGCCATAAACACAAAGGGTGGAGGCATTAGGGGAGCTGTGTGGTAAAGTCAGGTAACTTCGGACATCAGCTAAATTCGGATGTACATTTGCAAACAGTGGAAATCCACATGAGACGGCTCCTTATGAGCCGTCTCATCAGGATTTTCATTGTTTGCTTAGTTAATTTATTTCTTTATTCCATTAATTATAATAAAAAACTAACAAGGTCGCTGTCCGAATTTACCTGATGTCCGAAGTTACCTGACTTTACCCTAATGATAATCGTAAAACTGAGGCTATCATATACATGTACCTCACCAAATGTCAGTTTTGAATACAGTTTTTCCTATATTAATTAATATACACGTTCTCATTTGGTTTCTGTCACAACCCCTTAATAAATAATGTACGCTGTTGGATAACTGTATGTGTGATAAGTAAGCCCTTAAAGCATTTATCACAACACATCCTTATGAGCCGTCTCATCAGGATTTTCATTGTTTGCTTAGTTAATTTATTTCTTTATCCATTAATTATAATATGAAACTAACAAGGTCGCTGTCCGAATTTACCTGACCTCCGAAGTTACCTGACTTTACCCTAATGATAATCGTAAAACTGAGGCTATCATATACATGTACCTCACCAAATGTCAGTTTTGAATACAGTTTTTCCTATATTAATTAATATACACGTTCTCATTTGGTTTCTGTCACAACCCCTTAGTAAATAATGTACGCTGTTGGATAACTGTATGTGTGATAAGTAAGCCCTTAATGCATTAATCACAACAAATGAGTTGCGGCATGAGATTTCCAACAATGTGGTTATGTGCGACCAGCAAAGGCTCAGACCAGCCTGCGCATACGCACAGTCTGATCAGAGACTTTGCTAGTCACTTGAATATTCTATGACGGTTAAGCTACCGACTGCACATCATTTGGAGTTTCCAAGCTTAAAAGGAGGCTGCACAGGCTCGCCAGAGTCTACACTTGTCAAAATGCCTCATTGTTGCAAATCACATGTCATGGCTCAAATGTTGTCTGTTTTGTTGTCTGCAGTAATGTTTTTGAAGCCTCTATGACACTGTAGATCCAGATCAGACTGCTCCTATAGAAACAGTCTGATCTGGGTCCACACTGTTCTCCTGTGCACTTAAATAAGTAATTTTTAATAATGTTAGCAGTTATACACGACAAAAAAAACTCATACAGTAACTTTTTCCATTCAGTTTACATTTTTAAGCCGCCGTGGTGTAGGGGATACACCAATGTCTTGTAAACCAGGGGTCGCAGATTTGATTCCCGGCTTCTCCCAGTCTGACGGATGAGACTTTAAGCTGTTGCCCCATCTTCTGAGACGTTTTAAAACCAGAACAACTGCCGGTTGAGCCTTCGGGTGCTCCTGGACATAGAACCAAAAAAAACATAAACCCACCCGGCCAGTACTAGTACAGCCAAGGAGCACAGCCACAAACAATAAATTTTTAGGTTCATATTTTTACTACTTGTCGATTTGTAACGAAACTTCAGTCATACCTGTACCTTGCATGAGAAAGTAAGAAATATGTAACCAGTAAGTACCTTTTGCATGCACTTATTCAACCCTACTGTTCCTATAGCAATTTGACTGTACAGTGTATCTGGATATACCTTGTAGTTTCATGTTAGGCTACATCCTCAAATGATCACTGTGTTGCGTCATAAATGGCTAGCAATCGTCCAGAATAGGATTCTGTAAAGTGTGTATTGTCAGTTCAAAGTCTTGACAAAGATGCGTGATATTAGGACTATGTCATTTGAAACAGGTATTTGTTTGATTTGATTCTTTACGTCCCAGTCAACAATCTTTCAGTTGTGTAGAGATGGGTCTTCCTGGGTTGAACCAGTACTAAGCAAGGATAAATGTGTCTTGCTCAAGGACACAACACAATGACACCAGTGAGGCTCAAACCCCGGGCCCTCGGCCTTGAGTCAAACACTCTACCACTGAGCCACTGAGCTCCCTATAGAAACAGGTAAATAATGGTAAATATATTATTACAGGTAAAGGCAGTATAGGATATATAAATGTACTGGTTAATTTTGACCTTAGATGGATTAAAGATAGGCGAGTTTAGGCAATTATTTCTAAACTGAATATCTACTGTTTGCGTTATGGAAGTTAATCTCATAACAGGTAAGATATAACTTATATTTCACATGCTATACCATGGACTCGTCTAACCTTTGATCCGTCTGAGGTCAAATTTTACTAGTACCTGTATAAAGCACCCTTTACCCAGGTTAGTTTTATATGGGTTTTTTTTACAATGATTCTCATCTACTTATAAATTTCAACCTCAGGGGGATCAAAGATTGAACAAGTTTACGCAGTAGCACATGAAAAGTCACGCAGATTGTAACAGGTATTTCTAAATCAAATATCTACTGTTCGTGCTATGGACATTTATCTTAAAACAGGTAAAATATAACTGTTAACCAGTACTTTGTGCACATACTTTTGTTTGTAACTGACAACAACCCTTCTTTCTTGGGACAGGGGGATGAGGAGAATGACCACAGAAATTATTTCATTATCAATCTCCATGAAAGTATGGGACCGGGCTGGGATCAAACTCTCCACCATTAGATGTGCAGCCGAACTTGGTACCAACTGGGCTATGGGGCCGGGTCATGTTATACTGGTATCCAAATCTGTTTTACATGTATAATGAGGTATGTTACATGTATAATTTGGGCCTTGACACGAGAAAACTTGTCTTCAGGGAACAACAAAGGCGCAGACCAGCCTGCGCATCCGCACAGTCTAATCAGCCCCTTTGTTATTCACTTTTGGCTGAGTATCATATCCAGACTTGCTATAAACGAAATTTCAATTTTCTAGCTAATCACTGTAGCTGAGGAGATTGGTTTGAGTCTCGCTTTTTCAGAAACCCCGGAGACAGATTTTCTCACGTCGAGGCCCATTTTATAAAGGCATTCTGACCCTTGTCATGCTGAATATTTTTATGTTATACACTCATCCTTAATTTTTATCCTTTTAACCTGCAGCATTTCAAGTGCAGACATTTTTTCAATCAGATTGGAAAACAGTGTAGATCCTGATCAGGTGGCTTCATCAGAAGCCACCTGATCTGGATCTACAGTGTTTGCAAAGAAGGATAATTCCAGAAACAGCAGGACAAGGGTTAAATAAGAATCTGTAAACATTTGAAAAAGGACACATTCAGTCTCCACATTTTAGGCCTGAGGATTTATGACAACATTTATAACTATAAAAATATATTTTATTTGACAAATTCTTAAAAGGCTGACCATGAACCAACAATGTCACAACACCCCCACCCCCTCTCAAACACACTGGTAACAATGAGACTGTCACAATAAAAAGTAGCTTCAGATTATAAGAATTTATTATGAGAGTGAGTGGGGGGCACCATGAGGATCACCATTTTGCATCACAAGGCTTGTCGAGGATTGACAAATGGTGATCCTGAGGGACAGACTTTTCTAACCCATCCTCACATATATAATGGATTCTTTTCTTGCTCACCATTCATTTCCGCAAAAGGATCAGACGAGTTCCTGAATACGCTGAGATGCCACGTCACATGATGACGTCACAACGTCACTTATCTCACACAGGTATATGAGGTATATTTTGATGAAATCAGTAAAAATCAAGAAAACCTTATCTGGTGTGCAAGAATATAAGAATCTATCATGAGTGTGAGGGTAGGATAGAAAAATCCGTCCCGAGGATCCCTTTTGGCATCACGAGGCTTGCCGAGTGATGACAAACGGTGATCCTGAGGGACAGAGCCTCTCATGAATAATGGATTATTTTTCTTGCTCACCACTGTTTTTATCCAGAAGTCCCTGAATATGCTGAGATGCAATTTCACATGATAACATCACTTAAACATAACAATGACGTCACTTGACGACCATGTGCGTGAGTTACAATACAACCAGTGTATGAAGCCCTCACACAACAGCCTGGGTAAGATAGCATGGATAAGATAAGATTTATTATCCCAGGCTAAAATCTCAGATATCCTTTTCCAATGTGCAAAAATATGGTCTCTAACTGCCTTATAAAGTGTTCAAGGTCAGTATTTTCATAAGTAAACACTATCCGTAAGACTTGAGTGTTGAAATATCTTCCAAGGGACATGGAAAATGTTATTGCAATGAATCAAACATGTATGATTCTTATTCTTGCATTTTCCCCAATTTATACTAATAACACTGCTAAAATATCAAAATATCCATTTTCTTACATAGGTTTTCTCTACAAAATGGCGTCAGCTTGCAAAACTATTGAACATAACGTTATAACTATGTCATTGCCAGACATGCTTTTGCTAACAAAAGGGTCAGCAAAATGACTATTGCAGGCCCACATGTGTTCCCATTAAACATAATAAAAACATCAAATCTGGGCTTATTTGGGCCTCGTCGCGAGAAAACCTGTCTTCGGGGTTTCCGACTAGGCGAGACTCAAAACAGTCTCCTCAGCTACAGAGACTAGCTAGAAATTGAAACTTTGCTTGCAGCCAGTTTAGATATGACACTTTCCAAAAAGCGAATAACAAAGGCACTGTTCAGACTACACGGATGCGCAGGCTGGTCTGCTCCTTTGTTGTTTGCAAACCTCCGAAGACAGGTTTTCTCGCATCGAGCCCCTTTTTAATTATTGTCAAGTTATATTATAACCCATATTCAAACAGCAGGCAAACCTCATGATTTGTTTGCTTGTGTTGATGCCTTATGTCCCTTTCAATAAATTTCAGTAATCTCAGGGTTACAGGTTAAAAGAAAACTTTCACCCAGATGTCTCTTTAAAGCATCAAGAATATATAAGCCGCCTCATGAGATTTCCAACAATGTGATTTATGCAACCAACAAAGCGTCAGATCAGCCTGCCCATACATGCAGTCTGATCACAGAGGCTTTGCTAGTTGCTTGAATATTGTATGATTGTTAAGCTACTGACCAAACAGCATTTGGAGTGTCTAAGCTTAAAAGGAGGCTGAACAGGCTCATCTGAGTCTACACTTGTCAGAATACCACTTTGTAGAAAATCACATGTCCCCGCTCATATATGCTTGATCCGAAATATTGAGAATACATACTAATTTTTGGGGTCATATATAATCTAACCCTTATCCTACTAATGAATTTTATCTAATGAATGTCTTCTGCTTCTTACATCTGCTGCATATACTCATGTGCACTTGAGACTAGATTTTATCAAAGCAGAAACAATATGAACCCTGATAAAACTGCTCCTTTGCTCCTAAGGGAGAAAGAGCAGTCTATTCTGGGTCTATATTGTTTGCAATATAGGCCACCAAAGTAAGTAAGCTGAAGGGAGAGCAGACAATAACTTTCCTGAAAAGTGGGAAAAGGGTAAATGTCTTTTAACTTCAAACTACTGATATCATTCACATGTTTAGATAAACACAATTTTTGAGCGTAAAATAGTAAATATTTTCTTACCCATCAGTTTTAACATATGTTTTGGGTGCTCAAAAGAACTGTCTCATTGAGACGTTTCTTTTGAGTACCCAAATCTTTTTGAGTACCCGAAACATATGTTTTGGTTGAGAAATAAGAAAATTATTTCTTTGGTACGCACTCTTAACTAAAGTCCTGGGCCCGGAATTACAATGCCTCCTTAAAGTTAAGGAAGGCTTAAGTTAAGTATTGATATTTCATCATGCTATATTAAATGCTAAATAAAATGCCTTGGTCGATGCAGTACTTGTGGTCACTACTATCATTGTGATCTACAGAAAAATGAAACTATTTTGATTTTAATCAGTTTGAATGGTTATTTTTCGCACCCTGAAAAATCAATACTTAACTTAAGTCTTCCTTAACTTTGAGGAGGCATTGTAATTTTGGGCCCTGATCAGTAAGTAAAAACTTGGTCACTTCCACTTCAAGTTCATAAGGTTAGAATGTACTCAAAACCCTCCTTCCGAAGGGCCAGAGGCGGCCCCTTTTCTTCTCCATTTGTACCACTTCCATTTCATAGTATTTATTGCACTATAGTTTTTATGCTTGTATCAAGACCAGAACAGTATACTGAATGCCATGGCAACACAACACACTGCTACATAAGGGCTTTTTCTTTCACCTGAAAGGAAGAAAGCAAGTTTAACTCTGCCTACTGGGAAATTTTGTATGCTTTTTCGTCGTCTGCTGATTTTTTTTCAAAATTAACTTTTTTAGTAAAAATTCTGTCAGGAATACCATCAGAGTGTCAAAGAGTTTGGATCCAGATCAGGCCCACCATTAAAATGTTGGGCCTGATCTGGGTCCAAACTGTTTACAAAAGTTATCACCAGACGACCCTAGTAGGCAAAGAGTTAATATTCACATAACATTTCACCAGTTAACTCTTTGCCTACTGGGTAAATTTGTATGCTTTTTTGACGTCTGCTGATTTTTTTTTCAAAATCATTTTTTTTTTTTCGAAAAATTCTTTCAGGAATACGATGAGAGTGCCTAACAGTTTGGATCTAGGTCAAGTCTGGTGTTTTTTCAGGCTTATCTGGACCCAAACTGTTTGCAAAAGTTATCACCAGACGCCACTAGTATGCAAAGAGTTAACTCTTTGCCTACTGGGTAATTTTGGATGCCTTATTGTTGTCTACTGATTTGTTTCAAAATCAACTATTTCGATAATTTTTTTTTCATGCATACTTAAACATTTTGGATCCAGATCTGAGCCGACATGTTGTCCGGCCTGATCTGAGTCCAAACGGTTTGCAAAAGAGATTAACTCTTTGCCTGCTTGAGACTTAAGAGTCATCTGCTGATAACCTTTTATTTGTCCACTAGTGTTAATTGTCTTCTAATAACCTTTGCATACAGTTTGGACCCAGATCAGGCTCCAAATCAATGTCTGGCCTTATCTGGATTAAAACTGTAAAACAGTTCAGTTCTCTGATAATATACATGTACCTGAAATAATTCATTTAAGAAAAAAAAATCTTGAAAAAAATCAGCAGACTACAAAAAGAATGCAAAATTACCAAGCATGCAAAGAGTTAAAGATACTATATACATCCCAAATGACCACTTTTTCTTCTGCCACTAATAATCAAATAATAATTATATCACAAATATGTTTTTGTTCGTTTGTGTTGATGCTTTACATCCCAGTCAACAATTTTTCAGTCAATCCGGCAAAAGAGTATTTGACAAGATGATATTAAATTAATTTCATTTCATTGCATGGCAAACATGGAAATGAAATGTCAATGAAAGGACTAATCAATGATCATTCCTGTTTTATGAATTTTATCATTAAATTCTACCCTGTGGTTGAGATGACAATTTGAAAAGTTGTTGATAGACATTCAGGAAAACTAAATGTGCCAGTGCATGAGATTTCCAACAATGCGGTATGTGCGACCAGCAAAGCCTCAGATCAGCCTGTGCATATGGGCAGTCTGATCAGAGCCTTTGCTAGTCGCTTGAGTATTTTATGATTGTTAAGCTACTGACTGAACACAATTTGGAGTTTCTAAGCTTAAAAGGAGGCTGCACAGGCTCATCTGAGTCTACACTTGTCAAAATGTCAAAATGTTGGAAATCACATGACCCGGTTCAAGTTATAGTGATATAGGATCACAATGCCCACCTTGAGCATGTTGTGCACAGGTGAGCTAAAAAGTCACCCCACTCCCCCCCCCTCCCCCCTCTTTAAAAATCCAGGGCTCACCCTGCAATTAGCCATTGTAGCCATTTGCTACTAAAAATAAAGAGTGGCTACTGAGTGAGCGAGATATAAGTCACTGGCAAAAGTACACTCTAGGTGGTTCAAAAATTACATATCTACGAAAAAGTGTATTTTTGATCAGCTTTTAGATTTTCATGGTCAGATATTGCTTTTATTATTCCTTTACACTTTATGATTGTGCCATATTTTACTCTTTGGATGCTGGATTATTTTCAATACCATCAGGGTGTCAAACAGTTTGGATCCAAATCAGGCCCGACATTTTGTCGGGCCTGATCTAGGTCCAAACTGTTTGCAAAAATTATCAGCAGATGACAAAAGTTGCCGCTAGTGGGCCAACATTAAATACAGAACAACTTCTTGATACTACTTTCCGGCTAAAACCTTGGCTAAAGTTAATATTTCATTTGGCTCCAACTTTTTCCATTTGGCTAAAGTGTTGGCTACAACAAATTCCGAGCCAGGGTAAGCCAGGGTAAGCCCTGAAAATCACATGAAAAAAAATAAAAAGAGTTGAAGTTATTACAAAAATTAAAACCTACATGTACACAGGTTTAGATAAAACAAAATTTTTGAGCGTAAAATAGTTTCTTACCCATCAGTTTTAACATATGTTTTGGGTGCTCAAAAGAACCATATGTTTTGCTGAGATTTAATAAAAATAGTTTTTCGATACACACTCTTAACTAAAGTCCTGATGTAGTTTAATGTCAGTATGACACTGATGGGCCTTTCTGAACAAATTCTGATTGAAAAAGGGCCATTACTCACATAATCATCTGCAGCTTGTAGCCAAAATGAAACTTTTACCTGCATTTCATGATATACCTGTGGATAAAATATGATTCCAATCTATTCAACCTTTCAAGCTATACATGTGTTTTTTCTTGTCATTGGAAGTATGACCCATTTCAGTTTAGTTTTGGGCAAGAAGATGTTTCCCTGGCCAGAGGCGGATCCAGGATTTCTGGAAAGGGGGTTCATATGGGCTGCAACGCGAGAAAACATGTCTTCGGGGTTTCCGACAAAGTGAGATTTCAAACCAGCCTGCTCAGCTACAGAGACTAGCTAGAAAATTGAAATTTGTAGTAGCAAGTCTAGATATAATACTTTCCAATAAGCGAATAACAAAGGCGCTGATCAGACTGCGTGGATGTGCAGACTTGTCTGCGCCTTTGTTGTTCACAAACCCCTGAAGACCGGTTTTCTCGCGTCGAGGCCCATATGTTTAAAGGTATGGGGGATTTGCTGTGCTGATTGTATCTCATTTGATTAAATATCCCAGGAAAATGAAACAACTGAGACCAAATTATTCCATTTTCATAGGATATTTAACAAGTAGCCCAATGGGCAACGATCCCTCACCTGGGAGCCAGCATAATGTTTGGAAATACCATAATTGATGATGCTCAAAGGCAGGTAACTCTGAACTTGAAACAGTGACCAGGAACTACTTAAAACATAAGATATTATGACGAGTCCTGGTTATCTGCAAGTTTTGTTCGATTTGATTCTTTACGTCCCATCAACAATCTTTCAGTTAAACAGGGAGGGGTCTTCCTGGGTTGAACCAGTACTAAGCTAGGATAAATGTGTCTTGCTCAAGAATCACAACGCAGTGACGCCGGTGAGGCTCAAACACGTGGCCCCTGGGTCTCGAGTCAAGCACTCTACCACTGAGCCACTGTGCTCCCCTTTATCTGCAAGTATTAAAAAATCTGAATAAAACGGTGAAAGTGCATTTTCAGATGCTCAAGGGCAGCGAACTCTGTAGTCCGTGATGGGATCTGACAAATCCAATCTTTACTGTATGTCCTGATAACCTACTAGGATGAAAGAATCAAACAAAAAATGAAGGCGCTAGAGTGGTCACAACATTTTACAGCTATATTTTAGACGCTCAAGTGCAGCTTACTCTGTAATTGGTGGTCTGGTGTGGCGCATAATCTAACTCATTGAAGCTTTTGTGGGTGTCATTGTTACCTGCAAGACTAAGGAAGATCCATTCAAAAATGAGGGTGCTAGAGTGGTCACAAAAGATCTCCCATTGTAAGTCCATGCAGATTTTTTTTATAACACTCAAGGGCTGTTAACTCAACAGTCTGAGGCTAGTTCTACTTAAAGTTCAAACTCATCCAAGTTTTATGGCTGTCCTTGTTACCTGAAAGAATGAAGAAGATCCAATCAAAAATGAAGGCGCTAGAGTGGTCACAACATTATCCATCAATTTTTAAGATGATCAAGGGGAGCTAACTCCAAAATAGGTGATGGGATCTTGATGAAATTCAAACTCATCCAAGCTTTTATAGCAGTCCTTATTGTATGCAAGAATTAAGAGGATCCATTAAAAATTGAAAGCACTAGAGTGGTCACATCATTTCTCCCATTATAAGTCTATGGGGATTTTTCCAACCGCTCAAGGGCAAGTAATTTATGAGTCCCTGGTGGGATCCTGCTGAATTTCAAACCCATCCAAGATATTATAGGTTTACTTGTTGCATGCAAGAATGAAGAATATCCAATCAAAGATGAAGGAGCTAGAGTGGTCACAACATTATTCATTACTTTTTCTGGCGCTCAAGGGCAGCTAACTCCGATGATAGTCATGGAAGCTTGCCAAAATTCAAACCCATCTGAGCTTTTATGGTTGGTCTTGTTATCTGCAAGAATAAAGAGGATCCATCCAAAAATGAAGGTACTAGAGTGGTCACAACATTTCTCACATTATAAGTCTGTGGGGATTTTTCCAGATGCTCAACGGCAGCTAACTCGTAAGTCCCATGTCCAATCTTGCCGAATTTTGAACCCATTCAAGATATTATGGGTTTCCTTGTTGCCTGCAAGAATAAAGAAGATCCAATCAACAAGTAGCCCATTGGGCAACGATCGCTCACCTAAGAGCCAGCATAATGTTTGGAGACACCATGATTTACGATGCTCAGAGGCAGGTAACGCTGAACTTGAAACAGTGACCAGAAATTAATTCAATAACATAAGATATTATGCCAGTTCTAGTTATCTGCAAGTCTTAAAAAGATCAGAATAAAAATTGCAGAGAAAACCTGGTGAATGTATAGTTTCAGATGCTCAAGGGCAGCTAACTCCGTAGTCATTGATGGGATATGCCCGAAATTCAAACTCATCCATACTTTTATGTATGTCCTGGTTACCTACAAGGATGAAGAAAATCAAATGAAAATGAAGGCTCTAGAGTGGTCACAACATTATACAGCTATATCTTAGACGCTCAAGGGCAGCTGACTCTGTAGCTAGTAGTTGGGTGTGGCAGATAATCCCGGCGAAAATCAAACTCATTCAAACTTTTATGGGTGTCCTTGTTAACTGCAAGAATGAGGAAAATCCATTCAAAAATGAAGGTACTAGAGTGGTCACAACAGATCTCCAATTGTAAGTCTATGCAGATTTTTTATGATGCTCAAGGGAAGTTAACTCCACAGTCTGAGGTTGGTTCTACTTTAAATTCAAACTCATCCAAGCTTTTATGGTTGTCCTTGTTACCTGCAAGAATGAAGAACATCCAATCAAAAATGAACACACTAGAGTGATCACAACATTTTACATTATCCATCAATTTTTAAGATGCTCAAGGGCAGCTAGCTCCTTAATAGGTGATGGGATCTTGACGAAATTCAAACTCATCTGTGCTTTTATAGTTGTCCTTCTTATCTGCAAGAATGAATATGATCTATTCAAATTTGAAAGCACTAGAGTGGTCACAACATTTCTCCCAATATAAGTCTATGGGGATTTTTAAGACGCTCAAGGGCAGTTAACCCAAAGTCCAAGGTCTGATCTGGCCGAATTTCTAACCCATCCGAGATATGATGGGTTTACTTGTTGCCTGTAAGTATGAAGAAGATCCAATCAAAAACGAAGGAGCTAGAGTGGTCATAACATTATTCTTTAATTTTTAAGATGCTCAAGGGGAGCTAACTCCAAAATGGGTGATGGGATCTTGACCAAATTCAAACTCATCCAAGCTTTAATAGTTGTCCTTATTGTTTGCCAGAATGATAAAGATCAATTCAAAATTGAAAGCACTAGAGCGGTCACAAAATTTCTCCCATTATAAGGGGATTTTTCCAAACGCTCAAGGGCAGCTAACTCATAAGTCCCTGGTCAGATCCTGCTGAATTTCGAAAACATCCGAGATATTATGGGTCACAACATTATGGGTCTGATCTGGCCGAATTTCGAACCCATCCGAGATATTATGGGTTTACTTGTCGCCTGCAAGAATGAAGAAGATCCAATCAAAAATGAAGGAGCTAGAGTGGTCACAACATTATTCATTAATTTTTAAGATGCTCAAGGGGAGCTAACTCCAAAATAGGTGATGGGATCTTAACCAAATTCAAACTCATCCAAGCCTTGATAGTTGTCCTTATTGTTTGCAAGAATGAAGAAGATCCATTCAAAATTGAAAGCACTAGAGTGGTCACAACATTCTCCCATTATAACTCTATGGGGATTTTTCCATACGCTCAAAGGCAGGTAACTCAAAGGTCCCTAGTCAGATCCTACTGAATTTCGAACCCATCTGAGATATTATGGGTTTCCTTGTTGCCTGCAAGAATGAAGAAGATCCAATCAAAAATGAAGGAGCTAGAGTGGTCACAACATTACATTAATTTTTCTGACACTCAAGGGCAGCTAACTCCGAATTCAGTGAAGGAATCTTGCCGAAATTCAAACTGATCCGAGCTTTTATGGTTGGCCTTGTTATCTGCAAGAATGGAGAAGATTCATCCAAAAATTAAGGTACTAAAGTGGTCACAACATTTCTTACATTATAAGTCTGTGGGGATTTTTCCAGACGCTCAAGGGCAGCTTACTCATAAGTCCCTGATCCAATCTTGCCGAATTTAGAACCCATCCAAGATTTTATGGTTGATCTCATTACCTGCAAGAATAAAGAAGAACCAATCAAAAATGAAGTAGCTAGAGTGGTCACAAGGTTTTCCCCATTATAACCCTACGGGAGCTATCTCTGTTGCCATAAAAAACAAAGTTCTAATCCGATCTGGCCCAAAACCTAATGCAGCCAATCCCCCACCCTAATGATGCTTCTGATGAAATTTAATTACGATTGACAAGCTGGTCTCAGAGATATTTATGTTTGAAAGTGTGGACGCACACGAAGACGCACAGACAGACAGACGCCGACTCGAGTCCCATACTATAAGCTTACCCTGAGCCTTCGGCTCTAATGAGCTAAAAATGAAGGAGCTAGAGCGGTCACAACATTATCCATTAATTTTTCTGACGCTCAAGGGAAGCTTACTCCCAAGTTTGTGATGGAATCTTGCCAAAATTCAAACCCATCCGAGCTTTTATGGTTGGTCTTGTTATCTGCAAGAATGAAGAAGATCCATCTAAAAATGAAGGTACTAGAGTAGTCACAACATTTCTCCCATTATAAGTCTATGGGGATTTTTCCAGATGCTCAAGGGCAGCTAACTCATAAGTCCCTGGTCCAATCTTGCCAAATTTCAAACCCATTCGAGATTTTATGGTTGTACTCGTTACCTGCAAGAATAAAGAAGAACCAATCAAAAATGAAGGAGCTACAGTGGTCACAATTTTTTCCCATTATAACCCTATGGGAGCTATCTGTTGCCATGGAAACCAGAGTTCTGATCTGATCTAGCCCAAAACCTAATGCAGTCAATCCCCCACCCCAATGATGCTCCAGATGAAATTTGATTACGATCGGCCAGATGGTCTCAGAGATATTCATCTTTGAAAGTGTGGATGCACGCACGCACGCACGGACGCCGGCTCGAGTCCCATACTATAAGCTCACCCTAAGCCTTCGGCTCTAGTGAGCTAAAAATGGGGGGCCATTGTATTAAACCAGAAAGATGAATCCATTAGTACAGCTTATTCCCCAGTAAAGAATCACTAAGGATTCTATTCTTGACAATTTGTGTTTGTAACTGCCAACTGATTTGAAACAATACACATATAATACATCCATCATACCTCTAACAACCCATGTAAGTTTAATATTGAAAAGCTTTGATTAACAGAATAGTGGCAACTTCTAACCCTTATACAGTGTCTCTTGTAAAGAGCCACATTCCCCAGTCAAGAATCACCCGAAAACCGTCCAGTCCCAAGGTGAAAATGGATTAAGCATCACATTAAAAATATAGTGATCTAAAATTTCACCTCTAAAGAACATATTCAAGTCAAGGTTCCAAAGGGGGGCCAAAATTTTCCAGGTTGGGGGGTCCAACTTTTTCCAGGGAGGGGGGGGGGGGTCCAATTGCTTATTCCCTATAGAAACCCATGTAACTTGTGATTTTCCAGGGGGGTCTGGACCCCCTGTCCCCTCTCTGGATCCGCACTTGAGTAGTATATTTTTGTTCAGGGTTCAATACAATCTGCTTTACTTGCTTTCAGGTAGTAGCAAACTTTTATTTGATTTGACTTTATGTTAGGATGCATACTTTCATTCTCTGTTACCACCAACTCAGTATAGGTCATCAGAAGACACATCCAAAACTAAGTGATTCTTTACTGGCAACTGTACAGTGTCCAAGATAACACTGTCATCTGTTAATTTTCCTGGCAGCTGGAAGTCACTTTTTATATGTAAGTCTGATATCATAGGGCATATCTATGACATAGTTTTGGAACCACCTTGTTTCTTTTCAACTGAACAATTATCATTCTTTCAAAACCAGGCTTAAAATTGCTTTACTGACAATATACTACAACACATTTTAGCCAACTTAAGAGGTAATTTTAAGGAATTCAGAAGAAACTAATTATGTTCTGCATTCCTAATGATTACCCTTTCTAACAATACAAAAGGTTTGGCTTTGCTTCATCAAGTGGAATAAATATATGGGAATGTTTACACAAGTGATTCTTTATTGGAGATGGTTCTCTATGGGGGAATAAACTGTACATAAAGGGTTAGATTTATTTATAAGACTGGGCCCAGTCTATCGATATCCAAAAGCCTCACCTATTCTTGCACATTTCCAGAATATTCCCAGCAATCTGAAAATAAATGAAAGAAGATCAGTCAGAGTGAGAAAGTCACTGGGCTTTTGGTCTTAAGGACATCTATGGTATGTGCTCTAAAATTTCGATCTGTTCACTAATAAAATGTTGGTTATCAGGGCTGGAAGTCATAAAATGCTTGTCTGAATAGCAAACAGGGAAGACCCTGATAAAACTCATTCTTTAGAAGCAGTCTGAACTGGGTCTGCGCTGATAATCTCTGCCTTTTGGGCGGGCAATTAGTGTTCTACATTTAAAAATGTTTACCATATACTTAACGGTTAACCCTAGACTAGTACCCTTACCATGCTGGATATTTTTAATGCACTTTTGTAACACTTCTCCCTATAATGTTCATCTTACAGTTTGCAGTTCAAGGACACATACAGGGTGATAACATTGTAGATTGTGTCTACACTGTTCTCAAAACAGGATATATCAGGGTCTAGCATGGTGAGGGTCAAGGTGTGCATTCTCTCGTATTTTCTTACATTATAGATTCCAATTTTCAAAAAATTAAAAGCACATGAAAAAATAGTTATCATATTTCCGATGCATCAGATACTACATGTATTTATAAGGGAGATAAGAGCTATGATGAACCACTGATTTTGTTCACTTTGATGCTTTACGCCACAGTAAAAACAATTTGCCAGTCATGCCGCAATGATTTCCTGTTTTCCTGGGTTGAACTAAGCAGCGAATAAAGTGTATTGCTCGAGGACACGGGCGGTGAGTTTTGATATCCCCAGTCTAACACTCTACCAACTGAGCCACTGCGCTCCATGATACTGAATATGAGCCGTGACATGTGATTACCAACAATGTGGCATTTTAACAAGTGTAGACTCAGAAGAGCCTGTGCGCTTAGTAGGGATGGGTATCGCAAAAAAAATTGTATCGCGATATATCACGATACGGGACCAGCGTATCGCGATACATATCACGATACATATCATAAGATTTATCTTAAGTGTGAGAATGGTTCCTCTGTGTTTTCAACTAAAATAAGCACAAATATATTGTGAATAACTCAGGCCACAAGCTAGTGGGGACTTGAGAGAAATATATGTAGTCTCCCTAAAATGGCTCACTTCTCCCTATACAAATAAGAGGACAGTTTAAATACAAAGTTAACTTATCCCTATGTAATGAATTAACTGCTAAAGCTTGGGTATACTTAGTAACTTAACAGCCAGATTAGTTATTACCTCTGTTTTAGTGAGAGATTTTAACGCCTTGCGAATGTATTTGCTTTTCTGTTGCCAAGGGTGGAATTACTACTCTAAGGCCTTCATTTATGCAGAATGTACACTTAAAAATCCACTATGTTAAAATATACATTCCAGTCACCAGTCCAGTGGCTTAAAAGAACATTAAGACAATATAAAGGTGTAAGCATCTATTTGACCTTCAATGCTATGACAAATTCCAAAAACTGATGGTTACTATAAATAGACTTGAAAATATCGCGATACGGCAGAATTGTATCACGATACGTATCACAGAAATAAAATATCGCAATATACCTGTATCGCGATAATACCTGCAAGCCCTAGCGCTTAGAAACTCCAAATGATGTTCAGTCAGTAGCTTCACAGTCATGGAATATTCAAGCAACTAGCAAAGGCTCTGATCAGGCTGGTCTGAGCCTTTGGTGGTTGCACATACCACATTGTTGGAAATCTCATGTCGCAGCTCATATGTTGGGAAGCCTCAATGGGAGCTAAACAAATGTCAATGCATCTGCTTTAACAACAGTAAGGTGAAGAAATTACGAATAAAATACCCATCCCCCCCCCCAGCATGTAATTGAAATCAGGGAACAACTTTTAAGGGGGTGGTGGCCGGGGGTGGTGGGGGCAATATTCAGCTTACCAAACAAGATGTATGGTCAAAAGGCCACACCATCAGTGTGTAAACTTTATTTTAAAATTGAAGGTCACATAATATTGTGTTTTTTTATATTTCATGCAAATTATCATCAACCATCATAAACTATATATATTTTATCCAGGCTAGAATTAATCCTCTCTCGAGGGTGTGGCTCTTCTTGAAGATGTCCGCTCCACTCAGAGCCGTTCTGAGGGTATTGTTATATGACTGGAGAGAATCCTGTATCCTGATTGGCTTAATTTGTCTTCATAAATCTCTATGTCTACCTGGAAACTGGTCTAAACCGGTCCACAAGTTAATATTGCATGAAAACCAGCTCGAACTAGTTTCCAGAAGTTAATATTTTTGACACTTCTGCAATATTACCCTCTACAGAGCTAAAATAGCATGATGAGTGTGAAACTAGCATGTGCTGCATGAAATTGACATGATTTGCTGTTTCACCTCCCAACAGGTAAATTAAAGACTTTCATGAATTTTTACAAAAGTTTTGTTTTGTTTTGTTTGCTTATTTATCTTTGTTTGTGTTTTATGATAACATTTCATATTCCCCATTAAGAAAAAATTAATAAAAGTTGCTAAAACTTGTGAGAAAGTCCTTAGATGTCTTAGCTAGAAGGTTGAACATGTCTTTAACAATAAAAGTGAAAGTAGCAAAATTTTCAATCTTAAATGAAAAGTCATATAACAAAACAGTTATTGACTTCAATTTCGGTAGACATAAGGATAAATTTATCTACCCTTAAAAGTGATATTCACTTTTTCCGGAAGATAAATCCTTATGTCTACCTCATTAAAGTCAATAATTGTATAATGTCACTATAATTGTATAATGTCACTCTGACATTCTTAACCCCTTCATGTCATGTATTCTTTGGCCTGCAGGCTCTCTTCAGCCCTTGAACAATTTTAAGTGCAAGTAAACAATGAATATAAGAATAGTTTTGACATTGATATGTGTGAAAACAATGCAAATGGTAATAAATATCATAAGAGCTGTTTTGACATTGACTAGCCCTCTTACATGATGGCTCTTTGCTTAGGCCAAATAAAAAAATAAGTGTGTTTCTGGTAATGGATCTGAATAATTTAAGTAGGGTAGGCACACAGGCATTTTTTTCTGGAAAAAATATATAATTTTATGCATTTTGAAAGGCATTTCACCTTTCAAAATGCATAAAATTATATTTATTCCAGAAAACCTGAAAAAAAAATCACCAGTTTTAGGTAGGGACAGGTTACCCTTTAAACACAGGTATTTTTTTATTTGGCCCTGCTAGTGTCATTCTGCTGATAATCTTTGCAAACAGTTTGGACCCAGAAGAATTTTCAACTTATGATGTATTTCTGCCCCTGAAGATTGAGAACTTTTATCTTAGCAAGCAGTGAAGACCCTGATGAATTTCTGCGGCATTTCATCTGGGTCTTCAATGTTTGTCAAAGTACCTTTCTGAGGGGTTTCCTGTATACAAAGGGTTGTATGCGTTTATTTACCCTTCTTTGTTCTTATCCAACAATCTCGGAGCAATCGAGCGAATATAGGCACAGGTACATATCAGTAGCAAAACAACTGTCAGCAAACTCTGGAAATTGAATATGGCTGACTGAAAAGATAAAATAAAACGGTGCATGATAAACCTACAAACTAACTGTAAATTTGAAAATGTTAACGAAGGT
Organism: Loripinus fragilis; assembly: GCA_964019695.1. NCBI lineage: Eukaryota > Metazoa > Mollusca > Bivalvia > Lucinida > Lucinidae > Loripinus > Loripinus fragilis. The sequence continues at coordinate 61,500,479 of OZ026519.1, read as the reverse complement.
TTTATTTTCGAGAAACTTCGCAGATGCGAAGTTTTACGAAAATTAAACCCTGCCATATGGAGAAATTACTCTGCTGTTTACTGATGTGCCTGTAAATTATGCCCTAGTCGCTAATTTTTAATTTGGCAAATATTGTAACTTAACAGCAAAAGAAATACATATTTTGATTATTGTGTGTTTTGTATAAAATGGACTTTAAAAATAAACTGGAAGTGTGTATTAGACAGGCACGTTAGCATCAGAAAAATTGTTTTAAATGGTTCTGTTGGACAGTATCTCACTTGATACCATGCATAATGTACCAGACTTCCTTGCATCTCAGAGTTTTGGGACTTTTTTCAAGATCAATGTAAAATCTTAATAGTTTTGGATCTGCAATAAATCTCCTACAGCAAAGATTTTAAAAGTTTAATACACTTTTCTAATTTGTTACATTGTTCTGTGGCAATATGAGGTTTAATACAACTTTCTAATTTGTTACATTGTTCTGTAGCAATATGAAGTAAATTCAGATTCAAAACAAATAGCTCTTTCAACGTGCAGCACTTTTTTGGCTTTTTTTAAAATTATCTAAAAACTTTTAATTTACTGTGTAAAAAGGAATAATGTGATCTGGAACTAGCGTATGAGTCCTGTCAAACATATTAATGTTTAATATTAAGGGTAAATTTTATTATGGTTTCAAATGTTAAATAAGTAATGAAAATTATGCACATTCTTGTGCTGTCAGGTATATGTCTACTAGTAACTACTGCAATAACATATTGAATCATATCAGAGCTCCAGATAAGAGGGAGTAAAGGGTATTTCAGCATTTATTTTTTGGAAATCAGCATTGAAAATTAAGTTGAAGGGTAAAAATACCCTTTTCAGTTTGGAGTTTCTGCACTGATATTCAATTTATGTGGTGAAATCTTTTATCTATAGCAAGAAAAAAAACTTATGTACACCAATTGTATAAATCTTGGAAGTTTTCCTAAAAATTTAACCTGTATTTAATATTATAATCAATTTTTTAAGCAAATAAAATGTGTCTTTTAACAAGGCTTTGAAACAGAACTGATGCTTCTGGGGCTAAGTCTCTGCAATTTGATATTTTTAAGCAGGGAGTAAAATACTCATTCAATTGAAGAGGGGGTGAAATACCCATTGGTCCAAATCCTTATCTAGACCACTGTCATATGGTACAAAGAAATTATGCTTTTGTCCCAAAAATTTGATTTTATAGGCTGGCTTCGAAATAAAAAGTTGATTTCTATGATTAGCTATATTTAACCGCCTCGGTAGCTCAGTTGGCAGAGCTTCGGCTTCCAGAGCCGGAGGTCGTGGGTTCGAATCCCGCGGCCTCACCATACCAAAGGTGTAAAAAATGGTACTAGCAGCTCCCTTGCTGACGCTCGCGTAAAAAAGGGTTGTGCAAGGAAGATAGAGTAAAGCAGGTAAGTATCTGTTAAAGATATTGTTATGTAGCAAAACAGTTTGCGAGATAATGTTGTCTGTGATATGTATAAATATATCCCCCTTACTCATAACTCCGTTCAGTCTCATAACTCCGTTCACTTCCTTTTATTCACGTGCTTGACATCATATATCAAAGATTTTGGGAGTTTACATTCTTCTTTAGTTGTCAAGACAGAAATATGTGGAAAACAGGTTTTTGAATGAAACTTACCTTATAAATGATCAAAATGTTACTTTTTCACCCATTCAAATGCAACATTGTATTTTTGACCACACAAGCTCTCAATATTTACAAAAAAGTTATCCAGTCGACGGCGTCTGGTCCTGTCAACAAAGTCGCATGACCATAAGTGTATTGTGCACATCTACAGTTGATGCCCATTGTGGCATGTGACTGTATCAGACTTTGGAATACCTCAAACCTCAAGTGAATGGAGTTATGGGATATTGATGACCTCAGTTGCAGTTCCCGATGACCTATATTTAACATGCTAGTATGTAAACAAATCAAACTCATGAAGCTGAACATTTTCTGATTTTTGTTCCTCATACTTAGATCTTTTAGCTGTTCTTGTTAAGTATAACACAGATGTGTGATTCACAGCTGTTAGCCAATTAAACTTTAAGGTGAACGGAGTTATGAGATTCCTGGATAAGGCTTCTTTAGCTATACATCCGTAAAAAGACAACAACAAAAAATAACTCTTGTTGGGATGGTGTAGATCAGTGGGCAGCTAGCAGCCGGTTGGGACTGCGGGGCACTGGTGTCAGCAAAAGGCTTGGTTTGGCTAGCCGTCTTTTGGGGGTCAGTCGATCCTCTTTGCTTCTCTGCCACTAGATTCAGTGTGTGGTGCTTCTTCAATTTCAATGGGTTTACTCGTCTAAATCCGCTAGGCAGACATCTCGACAAGGTGTTAGCCCCGGGGTGTTAGTAAATTCCGCTCGCATGACGCCAGTCGTTGTGTCTGTTGAGGGAGGCAGGTGCTTGACCCTTGCTCGCGGCTGGGGGTTGCCGGGTACCCAGTGGCAGTGCTTTGGATAAAGGGCTTATTTGTGGTTGTTTTTTCTCCCCTAAATGATCGATGACAGCATCGTGAAAAGAAAAAAAATCAAGTTAACTATCAAAGAGTGATATTCGGCAACATCAAACTTCATTTAGAGTGTAACCAGCTAGTTTGTAAACTTTTAACGAACAATTATCAATCCAACTACCATTTTTGTTACGTGTCCGAAGGGTTATTTGAAAGACGCTTTCTGATTGGGTTGAAAATATATTTAACCCAATGAAAAATTATCTTTCAACTCTGCAAAAATCGAGCCGGTGTCGAAGTAAACATCACCCCGGCCAGCTGCGAAAAGGGTAATGACCTGTTAATGCTGTGTAATTTGTTTATGCATACGCCATTGCATTTTGCTTATTTTGAAAAGTATAGTTTAAAACTCTGTATTCAATATTCTTCCTTTTAGTTGTTGTCTCAATTGCTCTTTAAAGTCTGAATTCAAAGAAAAAAATTATTTCGGCGTTATAGTACTTTGTCTTCGTGGTAAATCATCCGGCAATTTATTTATTAAATATTTTATCTTAAATGGTCATATAATATCATTCCACTATGAAGGTTTCGTCCATTCATTGCAAAAGCTTCATCATAAATAAATTGCCATTGTATTCTCAGGGTTTTGTGCTAGGGTTTTTTTCTAGAATCAGATAGGCCAGTCATAATAGCTTTTGGGGTACCACTAATTGCTACAGAAACTTTTTTGTGCCTGAGCGAAAGTTTCTTATGTCATCTACAACATACTAAAAGTCCTCACAAAATATCTGAAAGGAAACGATATTATAATACCTTAATCTACTCCTCATATAACACTTTCTGCGGCGGCCCTGTAAGTCCACCGTAGATTGTACTTTCTCTCCTTAGGAAACGCTTCCGGTTGTATAGACGACTCGAATAAAATCTTTGTCGCAGTTTTCCTCTGACCATTACACACAGGTAATTATCTTTGGGTAGTTTTTTTTTGCCTATCCATGTATTTTTGACATCGCCCCAAGGCAACTGACGCTCCAATGCGTTTGTAAGAGAAAACTAAGCTCAATATTCCCTCGTGTCACATATTTTCGTGGCTATAATTCTCGCACCACTTTTATTGTTATTTTATTTTATATCACATAGAAATCGTCACGAATCATAGCAATCAGAAAGAAAATATGAAATATATATTAAATTGCAGGAATATATTTTTTTTTGTTATTCATATTATTAAGATATGTTCCGCTCGAATTTTAAAAGTACGGAAGCACATTAGTGTCATCATGAAATTGAATATACCTGTACAAAGCGTTTTTGGGCGATTTTCGAAGCATGTCTACGAAAAACATGGCAAGGATCGAGTTTACAGCTTGATCACACTTCTGAAGAAGGTTTTTAATAAAAAAAGATTCGTTTTTCATCTTGAAAATAGAAAGAAACAGTTGTTAGATGTCTCTAATAAGTAATTAGACGGTATTACTGCTCTAAATAAAACTACCTCCGTGGTGGGAACAGTGGCCATTACTGCTTTGTATAAAGCTACCTTCCTCTGGGGAACAGTGGTCAGTACTGCAGAGTATAAAACTACCTCCCTGTAGGGAACAGTGGCCATTACTGCCCTGTATAAAGCTACCTCCATGGTGGGAACAGTGTCCATTACTGCTCTGTATAAAACTGCCTCTGTGGTGGGAACAGTGGTCATTACTGCTCTGTATAAAGCTACCTCCGTCGTGGGAACAGTGGTCAATACTTCCCTATACAAAATAGTAAGTATGATCAGGACATACCACAATCACAAACCACAGACAACCCCATGGCACCGCAAGGAAGAGCCACTCAATCATCACGAGACACCAGGAACACAAATTAAGCAAAGCAACCAGCTCTCTCTTCCCCAGCAAGATGATTGCAATACTAGAATGGACATAAAGTAATGTACAACAAAACATAGAACAATTACAGACTCCCACAATGGGAGTAACAATAAACAAAAAGTCAACAACAGAACCACCGCCTTAGAACAGACAGCAGCCTAAGCCAACGGGGGGCTTAAATGCATTTTACTGGTATCAAATCTTCGCCCTAGGTTCTGCTGTTGTTGAAGTACAAGAAATGTTCAGCTCGCATGGAGGCCTTTTAACCCATGCAATGTATCATCATGGAAAAACACAAATTAACACACCATGATGAAACAATAAAAAAGGCTCATGACTCACAGATAGTCAGAGCTAAAGAAATCTTCAAGTTGAGCCACGGTGGGTCCAGCTACAGATAAGCAACAGGCACCAACCCACCGATTAAAGCTTCACATTAGAGCCGTCATAGAGTCTGAGGCCTGACCCACCGTCGTGCAATTAAAGAGGAAACTATAGCTATAAACTGTGATTGGGTTTAAAACCAGGCATGCAGACTGTCGCATCATAATCAAGTTATATCCAACCCTTATATAACGTTTTACAATCTTTTTGAATTGATCACTGAAATTAGATTTTCGAACAATTCGTTTGAATTTATAAACTAAATCACCATAAATATAGGTTCTGATATGCCTTGTTGCAGAAGAGTTTTTAACCCAATGTTGTATTTAACAATTAACTCTGAGTGTCTGTTAGAATTTAGAAAATGCTTTTTCGAATTTCATGATATCTTTAACCTTGTTTTAATAACTAAGCAGTTAAAAATAAGTTTCTGTTGTTGAAGTCATCAACATTAGAACACACTCTAGCAAAACGAGTAAGCAGAGAAATATATACACCATAGGAAGTGGAGCGAGGAACACCTCCATCAAGAAATGGGAAATTTACTATTTCAAAATAAAAATCATCCCGTTTATCATAAATTTTAGAAGAAGCTATGCCATTTGTTATTGACAAGTTCAAGTCCAAAAACGGAGCTTCGGTATCAGAAGAATTAGCCTTATTTAACTGAAGTTCAGTAGGATATATCTGACCTACCATTTGTTCAAAGTAAGGATTATCAATATTAAGTAAGTCATCTTAATATCTGGAGGTGGAGTTAAAAGCTTCAATAATATCAGTTTGATTATTGTCTGACAGAGACAACATAAAGTCTCTGTCTTAACTAAACAAAAACAAATCTGCAGCAAGAGGAGCACAGTTAGTACCAAAGTTTTGAATATTGGGAATGTTGGACACTAGTGCCCTGTATACAATTTTCTTCGTCTGATGAACTGTTGTGCATTTTGCCTTTTCTAATGTTGGTGACCACTATGCCAATTGGTAGAGGGAAATGCTTATCTGGCCTGTCCGATCTATCTTACAATCCCATTTTAAGTCTGCTGAATGCAACACTAATGATGTATACCATCGGGATACCTTTATTAACTTTATTAACATCTTAAGGTGTTCATTATTATACTTCTTGAACAGAGCAACATATGATCTTTCTAAAAGGAACCTGTCAAAAGTACAGCCCCATGGCTAAGACAACGGGTTTGCCCAAGACAGGGGGAAGTCTTTATAGTTTGCTACCACTGTACTTACTGGCACTTGGTTGTCGTGCGAAAAATCGAGAAAAGATTATGATGTAATCACACTTCAGATGTTAATTACCAGAAATTATGACAAATGAACCTGGACAACACTGAGAGGACAGAAAGAAATACAATAAAAAACAACAACAAAAAATACAGTGTGCAAGAAAACATACGATAATATAGGCCTAAACTTCAGCTAGCCATTTTTTGTAAAGCTATGACTTGTTAAACATATAAACAGATTACGCTACCATGAGGGTCTGGATGGGGGGTCTGGTATTCACTATTCATTAAAAATTTAGCCCATTATTCATCTCGTTAAAATTTTGGCTTATTCATTAAAATAAGACCAATTATTCATTAAAGGTAATAAAGGTGGCAAAGAAATCTGATTATTCACTATTCATTAATTTTTTCTTTAATTCATTAAAAAAATAGGATTATTCATTATTTTTAAGGATCTCATTATTCACTATTCATTATTTTTTTGGCTCATTATTCACTATTCATTATAAAAAAAGGGCCATTATTCACTAATCATTATACCCCATCCAGACCCTCTACCATACGAAACTGCACCGGATGTTACTACATTCCCATGGCGGAGGAAACTGAGAACTGGGATCGGAGGTGCCCACGAATAAGGGCTGGTGTAACATAGAAAAGGTGGACGTGTGGAAAAGGTAGACATAGCGGCCACTGCAAATGCGCAATCATATTCGCTCCACCCAGCTTAGTAAAGGCTATTGTGCATGCTTCATGTATTAAAACTAATTCGCTGTTGCTGCAACTGTCGTGTATACTGACATCGATCCATTACATGGGCAAACGGATCACAATAAATTTTGCGAACGACATATTGGGGTTTGATGTTGATTACCATTAATAAAGAGCCAAAATTGAAATGTCAGAGAATAATGATTTCCTAAAATGAAAGAATAAATCTATTATCAAATGAATAACAGAAAATAATAAACACTAGGCTATTTTGGAAGATCCTGTCCCCATCTCTATAGCTCCGACTATAACCTAAAGCGTCATATTTAAGGACATAACCAAACAGTGCAGAGTTGGATCAGACGCTGGAGAGCTCTCCATCGCTCGACGCCTGATCAGGGTTTCACTGTTTTGTTCACTGGAATGATAAATGATAGAAATAAGACAAAATCAACGTAAGCCCTACAATTAGGAATTGGCTTGGCCGACGAACACGGTAGTAGTTGGTCAAATTTTTTTTTTAATAATATCGACAGTTCTTGTTAAAGTACTGCCGCATAAATAAGAAACACGAAAAATCGACTTTAAGTACACCTGTTCACGTTATTTTCTCTTGAACTTTTCGATATGCGGACAGCATTTTCTGACAAAATTTTCCACCTGGTGTTTTTGCTGTATTTTTCTGTAATTAGATGGAATTTTGGCATAGTTTTTGGTTCTTTTCAACGGGGGAGTATTACTGTTGGTAGAATGGACATAAACTGACCCGGTTACTGCACAACTGATCTGTGGCTTTGTTTTCGCATATGCGAAAATCCGGTTTTCTCATGTCACGGCTCATATAGTATAACTGGGGTTTACACGGGTATACAGTTTCTCTTATTTTTGCTCTAAAACATAGATTGTGGGTACTTATTAGAACCGCCTCAGAGTGTACCCACAATCTATGTTTTGAGCAAAAATAAGAAAACTATCTGAAAATTATCATTTTTACAGCCGTAAAATATTGCAGTATATCGCACAGACATGTTTGCGTAATGTTTGTCTGGCTCATTTAGATTGATGAAGTTTCTTTTTTCAAAATGATATTGGCTTCATATCCATAGCAGTAATGTTATATATAAATTTATTCTTTATTGTAAATAGCTAGAGTTTCCAATCATACAAATCTGAAGTTGGTTGATTACAGTACCATCGAAATGAGTGGGTGGGGTAATCCTACCCACCCGCTGATATTTGGTTAGCCACTTTTATAGAAGATATGATACACCACATAAAATAAGCCTTCTTAAAGTTCTTGAATTCTGTTGTTCATGAACTGCATATTGCTAGGTACTGTAGTGTCTTGTATATACCAACTATGTTTATATACCAATAGTAACACACATTTTTTGCGGATTTTAGGTGCCTGACTCATATCAAAAAAATTTATATTTCCCATCATGCAACATTTGAGGACTTTTTTTCTGAGATGCATATAGGATTATATATTTCAAAAATGCACTTTTTGTTTCTGTAGCAATTAGTGGTAGGTTTGACCCAAATATTGGCTAAAATGACTGGCCTAAGAATCTAGAGCCAGATTTTGGCCATTTTTCGCCAAAAAAGAGCCAGGTGTATGCCAAATAGATAAGGATTTGGACCAATGGGTATTTCACCCCCTACATTCTAATTTAATGAGTAATTTACTCCCTACTTAAAACATCAAATTGCAGAAACTTAGTCCTAGAAGCATCAGTTCTGTTGCAAAGCCTTCTGAAAAGACCCATTTTATTTTCCCTAAATAGTTGATTGTATTAATTTATTAAATACATGTTACATTTTTAGGAAAACTTCCAAGATTATACATCACAATTGGTGTATATTACTAGGTGTTTTTCTTACTAAGGCTAAAAGATTTAACCACATCAATTGAATATCAGTGCTGAAACCTCAAACTGCAAAAGGTACTTTTACCCTTCAATTTGATTTTCAATGCTGACTTCCAAAACATTAATGCTGAAATACCCTTTACCCCCTCTTATCTGGAGCCCTGAATTACTCCATATAGACGGTTGGGTAATAAAAGTTATTAGCCACTAGCGAGGCAAAAAGAAAAGGTGTTAATATGAATAATTCTAAGTTGGTATAAAACCCACAAACCAGCACATACATGATAATTGGATTTCTACTGCGACCGTAACAGCAAGGAGACAGGTTAGACAAATTAATTTATGAATTTTCTTAGCAAAAGAAGTGCATTGCCTGAGATTAGGGGCTCCTTTTTTTAAAAAAACTGCAATATTTTTGCGAAGAAATAATTTATTGTGGTTACTCATTTGACATGTTGGAAACATCTTGACAATAGTCTGAATAAAATATGGGCCCCAGTGCAGGAGGTTTGTACTAAATAATCGCATAAATCAGGGTTGCACAGACTTGAAAAGTACTTGAATATACAGGACTGTCTTGAAAAGTCCTTGAATATTAAACTTGCCTTGAAAAGTACTTGAAAAACACTCAAAGGCCTTGAAAATTCCTTGAATTTTACCATTTACAGGAGAATTCAACACTGTCTTTGGAGACCTAAATCAGTATAAAATTGTGATGCCTTTATTTGTAAAGGCACCATAATTTTATACTAATTTTCTAAAATTTATATATTTAGTAATGCAGTCTAGCATTTCAAAAATAGAATTTTAACGTGTAGATCAGTATTTTTCATAAATTTTCAGTCCTTGAAAACAGTAGAAAGTCTTGAGAAGTCCTTGAAAAGTCCTTGAATTTTACACAAACTTGCCTGTATGAACCTTGTAAATGCATCCTTTAACCCTTTACTCCATAATAATGCCTTTTGACGCCTTGGAAATATCATGTATTTGAAAAAAAATAATAATATGGATCGAAAATGGAGCATTTGCTCTTTTGGAGCAAATGCTCCATTTTCCATAATAATTTAAAAAGTATTCAAAACTTTACTTAAATTTTTCTAGAATTTTTTCAATGTTCTCTAAAAATAGAAAATGAAGTCATAATCTAAGAATAACATATGGAGTA